>CAUYUJ010019460.1:592449-604949 GCA_963575745.1 Prorocentrum cordatum
CTCCCTCTTCCCTCCTCCGTCTCCGTCATCCTTCCTCCCTCCAGCCTCCTCTCTCCACCCTCCTTCCTCCCTCCCTCCCTCTCCCTCCCTCTTCCCCCCCTCCAACCCCCCTCCTCCTCCCTCCTCCCTCCCTCCTTTGCAGCCGCCGTCCCGGCCCAGGGGTTTTTGGGTGCTGATCCCAGGGGTCAGCGAAGCCCCTTCCTGGACAGAGGCCATACGCGCTGGCCCGCCTCTAGCCGAGGCGGCTGGCCGTGCCATTGCAGCTTGCACCGTGGCAGGCTCCGGGCCCTCCGCCACGGCTCGCGCGAGCTTCCCCCCCGAGCCCGCGTGGCACAGGCGGGAACGGGCTCGCCGCTCGCAGGATCGCGTGTTGGTGCGAATCGCGGCGGCAGCCCGCCGCTTGGACCAGCACCACAGCAGCATGACGTATGCCCTTGACAAGCGTGGCGCCACTCCAGGAGTGCGCCGAGGCGGCCAGCTGCCGCCACGCTTCTGGGACTGCACTTCCTGCTCCAGGGCGAACATCTACAGCTCATCGACGTGCAGATTTTGTTCGCACCCCGCGACGCAGCCCGACGCCCAGCCCGACGTGTGCGACGACGACGAGGACTCCAGCGAGTGGATCCAAGGGCGACCAGGGCGGCGACACCGCAGCCGCCCACCCAAGGCCAAGGCGCAGCAGCAGACTCAGTGGAAGACAGGAGCTGCGCCATGGCATACCTGGTCATGGGACACCGCCACCGTGCCGCCTCAGCGCTCACAGAGCGCGGCACCAGCCAAGGAGCCAGCCACGCAGCCCGCGCCTCCACCTCTGCCGCGGCCAGCAGAGCCAGAGGTCGCGCAAGCGCACAGGCTGTGGCTCCCCCCGCCAAACTCAGTCAAGGAGCTCAAGGCACACCGCGCGAGGCTGAAGGAGTCCCTAGACGCCATCGAACGACAGATCCACTCGGCCTACGAGATGGGTCAGACGCGCACTGTGATCAGTGCGCTGGAGCAGGACTACTCGGTCATCTTGTATCAGGTCATGTACGCTCGAGATGTCAAGACGAGGGTTGATCAGCAGAAGGCGTACCTCGACCGCATACGCAGGCGACTTAGTGACGCACAGAAGCATGAGAAGGATTTGCAGGAGCAGGCCAAGGTAGCGGCCGCTCACACGCACAGCCTCATCGAGGATGTCAAGAAAGCGGAGGAGTTTCTTGACCACTTCACGCAGCTGGAGAAGGCTGAGCGAGATGAACAATGTTCGGCAATGCAAGTCGAGCCCGACGGTGCTGCTACGGATGCCACAGCAGCGCACCAGAGTACACCAGCGAATGCTTCGGCAGTGGCGCAGCTCGCAGCCATGCATGCCACCAACATCGACCTGTCAGAGAAGCTGCTAGCACTGACAGCCCATATGGCCACCATCCAAGCGGCGCTCAACATCCAGGTGCAGAACGGCAACAAGCCCGCCGTCCCGCAGTCCCAGCAGGCGGCTTCACCTGGGCCAGGGGCGCCAGCCGCGCCGCCAGCCGTCACCGCCGTGGGGCAGGCTCAGCTGCCCACATCGTGGCCGCTTCCCCCATCAGCCAACGGGGGAGTGTCGCCAGTGGAGGCCGCTGCACGCGCAGCCGAGGAGGCAGCCGAGCCAGGTGGCGACAACGGCCCGCCCGCGGCGCAGCGCCGCATGGGAGGCACCCGCAAGGCTACCCCAGCAGCGGGCCGATCAGGAGGTCGCGCGCACACACCACATCGTGCACCAGGACAGAGCATCCTGAAGGTCGCTTTCGACAAGACAGCTCAAAGGCAGAAAGCAGCCAATGCAGCAAGCAACGTACGCTCGGACGATTCTGCCGATGATGACGACATGGAGGGCACGGCGGCCGCAGGGCCGACGGGTGAGCAGGCTCCAGTTGCCAGCAGTGAGCAACGAGCTTTGCATGTCAGCGCTGAGCCGCCAGAGAGCGATCTGTGACAAACAGATCTGTCTGCAGTGGAAGTGCATGCGCCGCTGCAGACAGCAGACGGCCTAGAGGATTGTCCCACTCCGCCTCCCTCTCCCTCCGCTGAGCAGAGTCTGAACCACCTAGGCCTCAGTCTCAGCCCGCTGCCCACTCTGGCTCCGACTAAGGACCTACTTCTTAGGAGGTGGAGTACACCTCTGGGAACCGACGGACTTACGTATGCAGAGTTTTGGCACTCTACGACTATCAATGCCTCGGGGAAATTAGCTTCGACTCCTGGCCCCGGGATGGAACCTACAACTGTTCCCGCCAGGGTCGATATACACGGACGGAACCGCTGGCGGTTTCAATAATTGGAATGATTCAAATTGCCCTCCAGCTTGGTCATTCGTTGTCATTGCGGAAAAGGAAGCTCACATATGGCTTCTTGGTTACGCTGCTCGTACCATCTCCGCCTCGTGCATATATCATCCGTCTCTGCTGTCTGCAGTTGCGGAGTTTGAGGCGGCCATATGGGCCGCCACATGGTGCATGCAACATGCTGATATACACAACATGTCTGTGACGATACACACCGATAACATGGAGGTGGTCAGAGGTGCTAGTCTGGGGGCCCTCAAGGGTAATATTTTGGATCTCAAACGTGCTCTGGATGGGCTCGTACAGGTCCTCAAACGGCAGGCGCAGGCTTTCACTTGGGCCCATATTTCAGGTCGCCAGGGAGCCCCTTGGAATGAGATGGCGGACACCCTTGCCAGACTCGTTGCCATGGACATTCTGCCTGAGTATCCAGGCTTTCAATGGAGAGTCCAACTGGACCTGCCATGGCACGCTCGGGCAATTCCGTGGCTGTGGACAGATTTTCTCAGTACCGAGCAGCGCGCGCAGTATCCGCCTGCGCATAGGGTGCCGTTGCCGCCAGCCCTGAATCCCACCACCTCCATGAAGGATTACATACCAGCTCCCGCAGAAGCCGCCACCCCCACCTTGGGACACAAACTACAGCATAGAACGCCCAATTTCTGGGTCGCCACTGCCAACGTTCTTACTCTACATCCCAACATCTGGGATGGCTTACAGGACTCTACGGGTCCAGGGCCTGGAAGGCTCATGCAGTTGGCCACGCAGTTTTCTGCTCAACAGTATCTCTTGGTTGTGGCTCTGGAGACTAGGGACGTGTACACACAGCACAGACTGTGGGTGAATACTTCGTCCTGCACTCTACTGCTACCCCTCAGGGCTCGGACGGGCGCGCTCTGTGGATCCACGAGGGTATCGGGTACCTACCAGGTCGCCGTATCACTAAGCAGATGCGTCGAGTATTACACGCGGAACCAGCCAGACTGATTGTGACGATTCGAGGGCACGGCCTTTCAATCAATGCTATTGTGCTGCATGCTCCCCACTCACGTTCCAAATCACTTTTGCAGTCTCCTGATGTCAAGGTAGCCGAGTGGTGGGACACCCCTCTACAGCTCGTGAGGAACACACGCCTCGGTGCGGAACATTTCATCACCCTAGCCGACTCCAGCGCTGCGCTGGGAAGCGTTGCATCGCCCGCTGTGGGCAAACCGGATGAGGAAGAGGAGAATTTAGCAGGAGTCCACTTCCATCGGTTCCTCTTGGATACACAACAGTGGGCTCCCTCTACGTTCCTCCCTTCGTATTCGGGTATATCGGGCTCCTGGACGGCACCTTCCAATAAACACAAGGCACGTCGCAGAGACTATGTAACCACTTCGGACAGTATGGCCGTCTTGCAGCGGGGTGTGGACGGAGTGGTGGATCTTACTGTCGCTCAGGAGGATCATCAGGCTGTAGGTGCCTCACTTCTCTTGCCTCCCTCAGGTTGCATACAGGAGATCACATCCACTCACCGTATGCCACGCGATCCCGCATTGCTCCAGGATCCCGAGGCCAGGGCAGCCTTCATACAGTTGCTCCAAAGGGCCCCTTCATATTGAGTTCGCTACACACAGCTCGGATCATACACATTCTGGATCTACATGCACGTACATGCGCGCAAGAAACTTTCCCTGTGAAGACTACGGACAGGGGGCGACAGCCACGGCAGGGTTGGATTCAGAGGGATACAATGAGTGCCATTGACCTGCGCACAAAGGCGCTAAGGCAGGCTCGCCAGGCGCGGAGCACGGCAGCCAGGGCAGCTAGTGCAGTTTTTTTTTTCGGTGGGCGCAACGTGCGCACCGTGCTCGGCTGCTAGACCTACACTTTCGGCCGGCCTCTTACCACCCTACCTCCCAGTCCTGCTACGGTGGTCCTATCTTGGGAACGGTGCCGTCGTGCTTTCAGCGGTCTTGGGGAGGCTCTCAGGGACACCATGGCTGCCTCTGCTGCTATGCAAAATGCTGATCTGTCTAGAAGAAGACGGGCCAAGTGGCTCCGACTTGCTCATCGGCCCGTGGACCGACTCTCCGTCATCTCGGACCCTGCTAACATCCTCGGGTTGGGAGGCTCCGTCTTGGATTTTCTGGAGGCCCTCTGGGGGCGCATTCAGGACGTGGAGGGCAAGACTCTTGCCATTTGGGAGCTCTTCCAACTACACAACACGTATGTGATCAAATGCTTGTCAAAGCAGAACGCCATGATGCATTACTACGGCCTAGCCGACATGTTGCAGTCTGAGTGGTACAAAAAACGCCACAGACAAAGCTTTTGCTACTCTACGACGCATGGGTGCAGGGTCTAAGAAGAAACTTGCGGTGCAAGCCTTGCCGGTGGTCAGAGGCAAGGACTGCCAGCCAGCTACCGCAGCGACGCAGGCAGCCAACATCTGGCTTTCACACTTTGGCAGAGAGGAATGCTCTGCCATTGTCCCGCTTGAGCATGCCAAGGATATCCTCGACATCCTCCCCCCGCTTGAGACGGATACTGACAGGCAAATGCTAGATCAAGATGTTTTCCCCCCCTCACTCGCCGACTTCCAGACAGCCTGCTCTAGTGCGAGGCCCAGTGCAGCCAGCGTTGACGGCATCACAGGACGCCTGCTGGCCAATTTTGGGCCCGAGCTGGCTGAACTCTATTTCCCCGTCGTTGTGAAAGCCATCCTGGGACTTGAGGAGCCACAACAATGGAAGGGGGGCTCATGCTGGCAGATGGACACGATCTGGGGACCCATCGTGGCCTCAACACTCAAGGGCCGTCATGGTTTCTCCGAAGCTGGGCAACGCATACAGGTCCCTGGTCCGTACTCCTCTCGCAGTTGCTCTGCCAGAATATGCTGGTGAATGTCAGTTTGGGGGTATTGCTGGAAGGGGGGTGGATCTTGCAGGCCTAGCTATGCGCACGTTTCAAAACATTGCCGAAATCAAGCACACCTCCATCATGTACCTACTCATCGACGATGCACAAGCTTTCTACAAATCTGTCCGACAGCTGGTCATGCGATCAGGACACACACAGGAGGACTTAGCCTTGCTCCTCAAGACGACAGGCCTACCACCTGGGGCCATGCAGCGTCTAATGGAGAGGCTACGTACACAAGGGGCCAGTCTTACCGCAGCTCGAGTTGGTCCTCATGTCCAGGCCCTAGTGGCCTCATCCTACCAGGGTGCTTGGTTTCACTATCCAGGTTCGTCTTTGGTCGCCTTTTCTATGATTGGGACTGTCCCGGGGCAGCAGCTGGGATATGTCATTTTCAATTTCATCATGGCGGAATGTATGCATCTAGCTAAGGACCAACTCCAGCACCTGGATCTTGCATTTAAGGTACCTACGCTGCCAGGAGCTTCTCTCGCACAGATGATGGAGCACGAACCTGCAGAGACGCAGCCCGCCGTAGATGTGCTCTTTTTCGACGACGGCGCGTTTGCCATGATAGGCGAACCACCCAAGCTGCTGGAGCATGTGCCCCAGATTGCAGGCACGGTGGCAGCATCATTTGCGCCCACAGGTCTTTCTCTCAATTTCAAGCCTGGGAAGACGGAGGTCCTCTTCCAATTTCACGGGCAGCATGCTAGAGCGGCTCAGCTCAAGCTTTGGAAGCACATGAAAGGCAAGTGGGATTGGGAGGACCACATCATGGGGCACATGAGTCTTAGCGCTCTGAGGCAATACCCCCACTTGGGCACCATCTTGGATAAAAGAGGCAGTCTGGGCCCCGAAATGGCTCATCGCATCGCGGGCACTACCTCCTCGGCGAATGTCTTGGGCAGGAAACTGTTCAAAGTGGTCCCCAAGAGCCCCGAGGCCCTCATCATGAATATGCGTTTTGTGGACTCGCTACTTACCTCCTCTTTGCTGTTCAACGCTGGCACGTGGTGTAATTTGGAACGTGGTGCACGCGACAAACTGAGGCATACTATGCTTAGGAGGTGCCGGACAGCTTGTGGCATGCCACAATGTGACGACACTGCTACAGCGGATCGAACAGTTCTTGCCACGGTTCAGAGGTCCGACCTGTCAGCCCAACTTCGCGTCCACAGATTACGTCTCCTGGGCAGGGTCATCAATTTTGGGTCCGACGCCATCAAGGGCTTACTCACCACGGCCTATAGGGCCCGCTCGGGGCCCAAGGGCAAAACCTCCTGGCTTCACCATGTTACGGACGATTTGGTCTGGCTCAGAGCAGTCAGCAAGCAGCTTCGAGAGCTACCAGACCCTCGCGACGACTTCGCGCCCTGGGAGCGAAGAGCACAGTCTTCTCTCCCTGCATGGAAGCGCCTTCTCAAGGAGGCCATAGCAGGATCGGCACGAGCAGACGCGAATGCCGCTCTTGCAGAGGGAGCTGCACATATTTTTTCTTTATCGTCCAGCCTAGCGGCTTCCCGCTGCCCATCACGGATCCCGATCACCCACTGCGACAGGCAGAAGTCATTCCACAGCCAGACCTCACATGCCCTTGGTGTGCGACACATTTCCACAAGCCCAGGTCCCTACGACAGCATATCGTTCATAATCACTTCCGAATGGTGTCGCAGGTTGAACGGTTTCTAGGACGCAGCTCAGAATGCCAGGCCTGTTGCACGGACTTCGCCTCGAGAAGGCAGCTGCGCGATCATCTTGCATACGATTCAGTTTGATGTTGTTTAGCGTGCGCGTGCAGAGGTCAGCAGTTGGAGCGTGAGGAGGCGGTCATGGCCGCTGAGGAGGATTGGATGCTGTGTGCTAAGAGGAGGAAGGACGGTCTTGGGCGCTGGCGTACGGCATACCCTGCTACACTGGGCACCAAGGAGTGTCTTTGGGAGTCTGCTTGGGTTTTCTCGCATCTCACGGAGACGGAGGCCCGCCAAGTCCTGCAAGAGACCCACTACGAGTTCCCCATAGAGGCCCTACCGATCCTACTTCGTGCTTGGTACGACTCCCGCGGGGCCCCTGCGTCAGAACCACCACGGGCCCAGTTCGAGGATCGGTATTATATTTTCCGACCTAACGACTACTGTGGCATATCTACTATGGCTGTGCCGTACAAGTTGCGACGACCTGAAGTATTCATATTGAACCTCTTCTGTGGTCGGCGCCGACAAGGCGACATTCAATGGCATCTATCCGACCTCCAGGCCACATCTGACATCCAAGTCACCACACTGTCTTTGGACATTGCCATCGACCACATCTGGGGAGATCTGACTCGGGAGGCCACGATACAAGAATGGTCTGAACATATACGTCACCACAGGGTCTGGGTTACGGGGGGGGGCCACCATGCGAGACTTGGAGTGCTGCTCGCTGGAACGACGGGGGCCCCCCCCCTTTGCGCACACAATCATACATGTGGGGAGTGCCGTGGTGTACGGAGGCGCAACACATGCAGGTACGTACGGGCAATCTCTTACTGTTTACAATTGCCCAACTGCTTGCGGAGCATATCCGAGCAGGCACGTGCGGGTGGATAGAACATCCACCTCCAGCTCTCTGGCGCCCACAAGCGCCTTCCAGCTTCCAGTGGATGCCTATGCGTGCTTTGGAGAGCTGCCCGCTTGTCAGTACTATCCAGTTTGATCAGCGCATGCACAGCGACGGGAATCCTGAGGAGCACGGGAGAGGAGCTACGCGCATCCTGGCCCTACGACTACCTCGACTCTACAGTTTGCTGAAAGCTCGTAACAATGGTTTCTGCAACCACGGGAAGAATGTCCACTTGTCCCTTGTGGGCAAGCAAAAACGACGACGGCACTTTCAAAACGAGTAGCAAGAAGACGTACCCACCGTCCATGTGCAGTGCTATCGCTACGGCCATGTGGGACGCCATTAACACTGCATTTAACTCGGAGGCAGGAGATCCTCCAGAGATGCCAGCCACCACGGATGTCGACGATGCTGTCCTACGTAAATTTTATGTACCCTGGTCGGACCACGAACAGTTCTGGGAGGCTCCCGACTACGCCGGCAGCCTTAGGGTTAAACGTAAAATTGATCCTGAAAGGTGGCGTTGGGACCCTCCTGACTCCCCTTCCTCCGCCTCTTCCCCTGCCCCTGCCGTGCCTCCCGAGGTTCCTCTGTCCGTGGCCCAAGAGGATCCTCGGCCGCAGGAGTCGGCCTACGACCTCGAGGCGGAAGAGGAGGCCGCCCTGGCGTTGGGTGCGGACTGCCCCGCCCCTGGCTCGGCTACCTTAGCCGCCCCCCCACCTCCTCCTCCTCCTCCTCCGCTCGCTCAGCTCACGCTTGAGCAGCTTGAGCGCATTCGCAAGAACCGTGCCGAAGCCAAAGAGCGCAAGCGCAAACGCGTCGCGCCATGGCACTTCGAGGCCATTATGTGGCCCCACGGGCAATTTGTCTTGTTCCTTTTTTTGGCCCCAGGGTGACATCGGCCCCAGAGGACCTTCAAGGCGCACGACCCCAAGAGATAGACAGAGCACGACCCAGCGTCCCAGCCTGCGTCCGACCGACCCTCCTTTGCCCTTCCCTTCTCCTCCCCCCCTCCTCCTCCCCCCTTTCTCCTTGTCTGCCCCGGGTGGCCGAGTGGCTCCCCCCCCCCCCCCCCGCGCCAAGGAGGGCCTCGGGTCGTCGGGGGCTTGGCCCGCGGCGCCTCCGCCTGGCTTGGCCCGAGCCGATGGCGGGCAGCGGTCGGCGCGCGCACGTCTCTCGCCAGCCTCTCCTGGCCAGTGCCGGGGGGCGCTCTAACTCTTCCGCCCCCTTCTTCCCTCCTGACTCACCCCGCCCTCTCTCCTCCCGTCCTCTTCCCTCTTCCCTCATCCCTCCCTCCCCCCCCCCCTCCTCCTCCTCCTCCTCCTCCTCCTCCTCCTCCTCCTCCTCCTCCTCCTCCTCCTCCTCCTCCTCCTCCTCCTCCTCCTCCTCCTCTTGCTCCTCCTCCTGGACACTGGGCATGCTGTTCGCGCGGTGCCGCCCGAGCGCCGTGCCTGCGTGAGGATGCGCCGCTGTAGCATTAGTGGCAGTGAAGCTGGTCCTGCCGAGCTTCCCGATTAAGATGTCAAAGACTCGCGGGCCCAAGTGCGAGCCCCTGCTGCTCGCCACGTGTCTCGTGAAGAACGTTTTGCTCGATGCGGCGCGGGAGTGCCTCCTGCCAAGAACAAGGGCCACGATGAGGATGTGAGGGGCAAGCTTCTTGTTCCTGCTAAGCCTTCCTCCTCCTTCCTGCCTCTTCCCCTCCTTCCCCTCCATCGTAGATCCAGCGTCAGACATGGGGTGGTGTAAATTCAGAGGAGATGCGACGAGGACGAGGATGTTGATGAACATGAGTATCACGAGGCAGCACAGTCTGCCGTGATTTGGTGACGTCTACCCGGCCGACGGTGGCAACCACAGGAAGTTCTGGTTTGAAGCCCGCCGCCTGTTTAGCCCCAGGCTTGCATTGCATGGGAGTCATCGTGGTCCGTGGTTGCTCTTTGGGGTCTGGGTTCTTCTGGCATGTTGGTTGGAGGGCAGGCCCTGCGCCGCTGAGCGGTACAGGGTTTGCCTTCAAGCCATCGTTGCTGGATGGCCCAGCCTTGCTCTCGACGTGTCCAATCCAATCCAATCCAATCCAATTATCCTCCCTCCTCCCTCCTCCTCCTCCTCCTCCTCCTCCTCCTCCTCCTCCTCCTCCTCCTCCTCCTCCTCCTCCTCCTCCTCCTCCTCCTCCTCCCCCCTCCTCCCCTTCTGAACTGCTCCTCCCTCCTAATTCCTCCCCAGGGCGGCCGCGGCCGCCGGAGCGGGCTCCCCTAGAGCTGCGGGGCACGATGCAGCAGGACACCCTCCGTGGGCGACCTCGAGAAGGGGGGCAGGGGGCATGAGGCAGGAGGAAGGAGGCAGGAGGAGTGGCTGAACAGGATGGGGGAGAAAGAGGAGGAGGAGGAGGAGGAGGAGGAGGAGGAGGAGGAGGAGGAGGAGGAGGAGAGTCTCGGACCCACTCACGCTCAGACCCGCTTGCACTCAGACTGACTCCGACTCAGCTCAGTCAGATTCAGATCGACTCATACTCAGGCTCACTGATATGAAGACTCGTCCACACACATACCACTCGCACTCATGTGCGCCACTATTCAGGCTAGTTATAATTAGGCTCACGCATGTTCAGGCGCACTTACGCTCAGACACGCTCACACACCAACCCATTCACACTCAGGCTCGCCCACAGCCTCACACTCGTACCAGTTCTGGTTACCTAGTGGCCTTCGGCCCATCCCGCAACCGTGGTTGAGTTGTGACCGCATTCCTCTAGGATATTCGTTTCGGTGCCGCGGGAGGCATCTCGGGGGCTTCTTGGGGGTTGTTTTGGCGCCTCTCAGGGGCTGTTTTGTAGGAGGGGAGGAGGTGGAGGCCCAGGACGACCCGATTGGACAGAACACTAGAAATCTTGCTCGTCACAATCCTTACCCGACAAGGCAACGAACATCCTGAAACGTTGTGAAAGGAAAGACGAGAGCACGATTCGCAGTGGCTGTTTTGAGCTGGCGGAGGAGGAGGAGGAGGAGGAAGAGGAGGAGGAGGAGGAGGAGGAGGAGAGAGGAGCAGGATGGAGGAGGAGGAGGAGGAGGAGGAGGACGATGAAGAACATGAGCAGGATGACGGAGTATCAGGAGGAGGACGGAGAGGACGTGGAGACGTAACGTGAATACGATGAGGAGAGGGAGGAGAGGGTATAGTAAATTATTCAAGACGGAGACATGCCGCGTGTCGGTGAGTATCCAGAGGTTTGTGGAGTTCATTTTACGTGCGCGTACATTTGTGGGGTTCAACAGGTGAAAGTTCGAATTGTATGGGGGTGTAAACGTGTTCGTATGTGTGTGTGTGTGTAGGCATTCCTGTACATCGTGCAATCGTGTAGGTGCACGAGTGTGAATGTGTGTACGCGTTTGTGTTCGCAGGAGTTCCTGGCGTAGCATTTACCACCGTGGCATGGCATAGCATATAGTAGCATACCATAACCAATACTCGGCACGGCGCGTCGGAGAGATTTTAAAAGAGCTCGAGCGCTGCTGTGGGCAAGAGACTATTTTCCGTCAGGTCCGTGAGTGCGCGTGCAAGGGGGGCTTGGAAGGCCTCGGCCGAGACCTATTTTCCCGTGCCCGAGACGAACAAGAAACATGTACTTGTTTCTGGTTGAGTGGCATTGTTCCAGTTGCGCGGGCGCCACCCTGCCCACTAAAGGGTAGAGAGCAGACAGAGACAATCTGAAGCATGGTGGGATCGACCTCGCGAGAAGGCGGTGCACGGTTTTAGCGTGGGGTCCGTAGGTGCGGGTGGGGCTGTGTGGTTGTGGAGGGGAAGAGCTGCTTGGGTGGTCGTTCGGGCCCTCAGACCACGGGAAGCAGGCATTGCTTGTCGCAGAGCTTGCCGCCGCAACAGAGGCTGTCAGGGCCACGGATGGGGCCCCGGTGCATGATCAGTGATGCTCAGTCGGTAGTCGATTGTCCATTGGCTGGCCCTCGTGGTAGGCACGGGCAGAATCAGAACTTGTTGGAGCTCTTCGGGGAGGCTGGCCTGAGATTGGCCAATTGAGGCCCCCAATGGGCCGGGGTTAAGTCCCATCTGTTGGTTGAGGGGGGCCAGTGCTCAGCAACGCACCCACAGTGGTTACTTGGCGATCAGCTCTCATACTTAGCATCCGAATGGAGCGCCGGTCGCCAAGACGGCCCCCCCTATCTGTGTGGTGCTTCGTCCAGGCAGGACCGCGTGCGGGAGGCTCGGGTCAGGGTGGAGGAGAGAACGTAGCAGCATGTTTCAGCAGTTGCAACCTCCAGGCGCCAGATTGTCAAGGATCCCCGTGGGGGGGATTTCTTGCACGGCTTGCTTTTCCAGGCCAGAAGCCAGGGACAGGCTGACCTGGCTGGAGAGTCCCTATGTGGGTATCCTGATTGTTCCATGTGTTTGCCATGTTGCCTGGACTTTCGTTGATTTTGTTGGTGCACGGCTTGCGGGGGATCCCAGAAGCTCAGCAAATCTTGCAGGCCAGAGACGATCAGCAAATTGGCAAGCTTCTTATGCAATTCCTTGAGGGGGATGTCTACCGACAGGAATGAGAGAGCGGGCCCAGCCAGACGATCTAAGGCCACCCCGTCCTGTCAGTTTCACCGAGTTACGAAGCCATTGCGGTCCCTGTCCAGGGAACTGGCCGCTAGTGCACGCAAGAGGCTCAAGGAGGGGGAGGCGGAG
>CAUYUJ010019460.1:609949-629949 GCA_963575745.1 Prorocentrum cordatum
GGGAGCTAGGTTGATGCTGGTGATGCTGATACTGGGAATGATGCTAATGCTGATGCTGCTGATGACGACAGGGCGTTGTTGCCGATGGTGATGATGATGCTGATGATCTGTTGATGGTGGTGATGACGACGAATTTGATGATTATGATGATGGTGCGCTTATTGATGATAATGGTGATGATGATGCTGATTATGCTGTTGATGATGATGATGATGGTACTGCTTATGATGCTGATGATGTTATTGGTAGTGATGGTGGTAATGATGATGATGATGCCATAGATGGCGATGAGGCTGATGATGGCGATACTGGTGATGGTGATGATTATGATGCTGATGCTGACGAGGAGGATTATGGTGATTGTGCTGTTGATGATGATGCTTGTGGTGATGATGATGGTGATGTCAACGGCGACTCTAATGAAGATCGGAAGCAAGGGGAAGACTGCGAAGGATCCTCCTTCCGCCTCCTTCGTCGCCCTCCCTCCTCCGATGGCTTCGCCCTCTTGCGAAATCCCCCCCCATCTCCGAACACCTCCTCCTCCTCCTCCTCCTCCTCCTCCTCCTCCTCCTCCCCCGAATACCTTCCCCTCATTCGAAGGCTCCGCCCTCCTCCGAACATCTCTATACCGTTTTCAAGCCTTCCCCTGCCCTGAAAGCCAGTTGGGTGTGGCAGCGCGACGAGCCCTTCCCGAACAAAACCTCCAGGATGGTTTTTATTTGATTCTTGAGGGGGGCGGGTCCTTCAATAAAGCCCATCCAGAAGGGGGGTTTGGGCTGCTGGAGGGGGTGGGTCGTTCAAAAGAACTCCATCCAGGAATAGTTGCTTGGGGATCTTGGAGGGGGGATTCCTTCAAACTAAATCTTCCGGGAAGGGTTTTTTGGATCCTCGAAGCGGGGGCTCGTTGAAACAATGATCCATCAGTTTTTTGGGATATTGGAGGGAGGGGTCGCTCAAACAACCCCTCCAGGATGGTCTTTGTTGATCCTGAGGGGGGCGGGGGCGTTTAAAACAAATCCGTCAGGAGGATTTTATTGGATCCTGCAGGGGGGGGCGTTCAAAAAAAACCTCCAGGCGGAAGTTTCAGAATCCTGGAGGGAGGGTTCGTTCAAAAAACCGTCCCCGGGAGGTTTTTTTTTTACTCCTGGAGAGATGGTTCGCTTCAGCAGATAACGTCCAGGAAGGATTTGTTAGATCTTGGAGGGGGTTCGTTCAAAAGAGCCCTTCCTGGCCCCTCCTGGCCCCTCCTGACCCCTCCTCAGAAAGGCTCCCGCCCCCCGAACCTCCCCGGGAACCCCTCCTGACCCCTCTTCAGAAGGAGTCCCAGCCCCCGCACCCCCCCATGAACTTCTGCTGACCTCTCATGGTGCCTCCTGATCCCTCCCCATAGGGGTTCCCACCCCCCGACCCTCACCCGGGAACCCCTCCCGACCCCTCTTGACCCCCCCAGGACGGCTTATTTGGATCCTGGAAGGAGGGTTCGTTCAAAAACCATCTCCAGGAGGTTTTGTTTTGATCCTGGATGGGGGTTTGTTCTAAACGCGTATCCAGCAGGGCGTATGTCGGATCCTGGAAGGGGGGTTCGTTTAACAAAAACTCCTCCAGGAGAGTTTCCGGAGATCCTGGAGGGGGGACTTGTTCAAAAAATCCATCCAGGAATGGTTTTTTGAGAGGGGTTCGTTCAAACAAAAACTTCCTGACCCCTCCTGGCCCCTCCTGATCCCTCTCAGAAGGGTTCCCGCCACCCGAATTCCCCCCTGGGAACCCCTTCCTGGCCCTCTCCTGACCCCTCCTGACCCTTTTTCATGCGACGAGGGGTCTCAACACAATCCACGGGCAGCTCGAACATGCCCAAGACGGCTCAAGGCAGCCGAAACGCCCCCCCCCCTCCCAGACGGGGCCCAGGGAGCCCGAAGAGCTTAGGACGGGCCCTCGGAGGCCCCCAGGAAACAAATCATGGATTATCCATGTGACTCTAAAGGTACTTGGTTGCCTTTCCTCCTCTCAGGGCGCCCACGGCGGGCCAAGCGGTCGCCAGCATGGTTTCAGTATGGCCCCAAGTGTCCCAAGAGGCCGCCAAGATGGTTTCACTATGGCCCACGAGAGCCCCAAGACGCCCCAAGAGGGCCCCCAGACGGCTCACGAGGGTCCGACACGGCCTTGAGAAGGCCCAAGCCAAGACAGCCTTCTGACGCCCCAGTGACCCCCGAGACGTCCAAGAGCGGCCGTTGTGGCCCAAGAAGGCCCGAAGACGGCTCCAAAAGCCCCCAGGGCGGCCCCTCCAGCATGCGTCCAACAGGCGTCAAGAGCGTCCAAAATGGCCAGATGAAGCAATTCCGTGGCCTCGTTGGCTGGAAGGCAATGTTGGATCGAGGCATACAGTCGCACTGCCATGAAGCAGGTTCGCACATTGTGTTCCAGCTCTTGACCAGGATGAGGCGGGCCAAAGAGTCTACGCTTCGTTGCCATGGCCGCCTCAGCAAATGGGAGTTGATCCCGACATCAACCGACCACTGAGGCATACGAGAAGAAGGTGGATAAAAGGGGAAACCAGTATTAGAAGATTTGTCGCGAAGAACGGCGTGGGGAAACGGAGCGCAATTGCAAGTGACAGGGCCGCTTGGAGCTCCCTGGGAGAGGGCTTCGCTACATGGTTTTCTGCACGAGTCTTCCCGCGAGAGCTTTTCTTAATCGAGCTTCCCCATCTAATTGAGACTCGTCTCACCTTCGCCGCCAAGTTGCCCGGTGTGCGATCTTGTGTTCGCTGGGCCCCGCGCGGGCTTCGATCGGAGACACAGCCCGGAAAATTTGGGGAGCCCGACCACAGGGATATCTCTTCGCCGCGCGCCCGCGCACGTTCCGATGACGGGCGAGAGCTGGATGGCGGGCGCTCCCAGCTGCCACCGGTCATATTCTTGTTGCATCCTCTCGGTTCTCATCTCGTCCACCTGACTGTGGCTTGGTCACGGCAGGGCATCCTGACGATCAGGCAGGTAGTTTAGTTCAGACTGCCACCGGTCATATTCTTGTTGCATCCTCTCGGTTCTCATCTCGTCCACCTGACTGTGGCTTGGTCACGGCAGGGCATCCTGACGATCAGGCAGGTAGTTTAGTTCAGACAGCTTGTTCTGGCGGAGTTTAGACGCACAGGTGTGCATCTCGTTGGGTTGGGGTTATTTCGATCACCGGGTCTCACACTTAACTGCCGCATGATGTTGTTTCGATGATGCCATTATTCCCATTTCAGCATCGAGAGGTCGAGAGTGTCCGAGCATATGAATTAATGGTTTCAGCACTTCGACGACAAATGCTGTCGCGGGTTAACTGTATTAGATGGTCATAGTTCTCAGCGTAGTACATTGCCCGGAGTTTACGCTGATTGTGCAGAGTCGGGCGTGACGGATCATGCTGCGCCGCTTGTCCTTTGGTCGTGGCGTTGTCGTCTCGCACGGCGCTTTGCGCGCTGTGCTTCTGGGAAGTCGTGATCACCGCCCGCCTCTGGCGTCCGCCCCCTCGGGCGGCCGCCGCCTCGGCCCGCCCCGTGCGGCAGCGAAAGAGGAGGAGGAGGAGGAGGAGGAGGTGGAGGGGGAGGTGGAGGGGGAGGAGGAGGAGGAGGAGGAGGAGGGGGAGTAGGAGGAGGAGGAGGAGGAGGAGGAGGAGGAGGAGGAGCAGGAGGAGGAGCAGGAGGAGGAGGAGGAGGAGGAGGAGTTGTGGCCGAGCGTTGCGGCAAGAGCTGTGCCAAGCTATCGGACCATGTGTTCCCCCAGCCGTTGTGGAAACCCTTCAGTGAACACTTGGGGGAGGATGGCGGGGAAGATCAGGAGGATGAGAAGGAGGAGGAAGAGGAGGGGACATCTACTCTTGGGGCCCCCTGAGAGCTCCCTGGGAGCCTCTTGGAGGCATCTTGGGGGCCTCCTTGGGCCTCGTGGGGGCCTTTGGGGGCTTCTTGGGGGCCTCTTTGGCCTTTCTGGGGCATTCCTGGCCCGTCTGACGCCGTCGGATGCCGTCTTGGGGTTCGAAGCAGGTTCGGGAGAGTTTTAGCAGGAGCGTTCTTAGCAGAACGACGGTATACACAAGGAAGAGGAAAACGGGGGCATGAGGAGAGAAGGGGGGAGCAACTGAGTAGCATGATAATGGTGCAGTCAAACGAAAGTGCGTTATCATGTGTTATATCGGGCTTGCTGGAGCCATCACCATGCACACTTTTTAGTTGTGAGGATTGGGCCAGGAAGTACCAAGTTGATTCAAACTCTGGAACATTTCCAGACGAGCGCCTGCGCGCGTCCTCAAGCGGTTGGCCCGAATGTGGCATGCCGACTGCCCCGCCGCACGATATTTTGCCTGCTTTTGTGCGCAAATTCGGGTGCGCACTGGAGCACTTCGCTTTCCTTTCAAAACGAGGACGAGGAGGATGAGGATGAACCCGTTTCTCTCCCCCCGCCCCCACATCCTGAGTGGGTGTCTGGTTTTTTTTCAGCACGCCCCTTCACAGGGCCCTTCCCCTCTCCGCTTACACTCATAATGTTTATCGTGATCTTTCTCATCATCACCACCCGTCAACACAACATTACCACCATCATCACAGCATTCCACGGCCGCACACTCACATCATCACCATCACCATCACCATCACCATCGCCATCATCAGCATCATCAACATCATCATCATCATCATCAGCATCAGCATCAGCATCAGCATCATCATCATCATCATCATCATCATCATCATCATCATCATCATCATCGCCGTCGCCATCGCCATCGCCATCACCATCATTATTATTATTATCATCATCCGTGCCCCCACACTCTTATACACTTACGCACTCGCGCACTCACACGCTCACACACTCATGCGCTCGTATCAAGGAAGTCTCGAGCGGGAGCCTCGCGTGTGAGTCAGTTGCGAGGAAGTCTCAGGCGGGATCCCCCTCCCTATGGGGACTGCGCTCATGTCATGAATCCGAGGCGGCCCGCCAGGATTCCATTTCCAGTACTGACCAGAGCCAACTGTAGGCCACTCCGTGCTCTTCTGGTTCCCAGAGCTCCCCCTTCCGAGGCCCGAAGTCACACTTCTGGAGCCAGCTGTATGCTTCTTCGGGTTATTTCGTGCTTCTTAAATCTCATTTGTGGGGCAAGTCCTGCGCCTTCTTCGTCCTCCTCCTCCTTCTCCTCTTCCTCCCCCTCCCCCTCTTCCTCCCCCCCTTCCTCCCCCTCCCCCTCCCCCTCCCCCTCCTCGTTCCCCTCCCCCTTTCCGAGGCCCGAAGTCACACTTCCAGAGCCAGCTGTATGCGTCTTCGGGTTCTTTCGTGCTTCTTTAGTCTCATGTGTGAGACAAGTCCTCCGCCCCCTTTGTCATCCCCCTCCTCCTCCTCCTCCTCCTCCTCCTCCTCCTCCTTCCTCCCACTCCTCCCCCTCCCTCCTCCCTCCCCCTTCCCTCCCCTCCTCCTCCTCCTCCCCCTTCCCCTCCTCCTCCCCCTCCTCCTCCTCCCCCTCCGCCTCCCCCTCCCCCTCACGGCGCAGCAGGGACGACGAGCGGGGGCCGCCGCGCAGGCTCGCAGCAGATCTTCGCGATGACCGCCGCCTCCACCGCGCTCAACATCGCGGAGGTGCACCGCTCGGCCGCTCGGCCGCCCCTGCCAACAGCGACGTCCTCGCTCGCAGCTCGCGCCGGGGGGCAGACAGCTCTGCAGTCAGGGACAGCGATAGGGGGTGGTAGGCACAGGGGGGGGTACATCGATCCCCAATCGCCCATTGATCGCCGATAGGGGCCCGATAGCCCCACCCCGCCCAGGAAGGTGCGGATTCACGATTGGGAGCCTATCGCCGATCTATCGGCGATGTATCGCCGATTCCAGGTCGATGCATCCCCCCTATGCCTATCCCCCCGATCGTTGCCCCTCATGCAGCATGCTCAAGGAGTAGGCTGGTCCGCGGACCGGGGCTTCTCAGCGTCGGCCCCGGAGTGTCGAGCTAGCCGTCCGCTGCTCGCGCCCGCCGCACCGACTCCACCAGCACCACCGGCTCGCGCGGGGGGGGCAGACGGCTTGGCGGCATTTCAGAAGACACGGACCCGCAGATAGGGGTTCGATTCTGGAGCGCGGGGTGCTGAGCCGTCGATCGATCAGTATTCGAGGGCGGCCAAGAGGGGGGCGATGATATTTCCCCAGATTTCGTGGCGCCTCTTCTTATTTCATTACGTCCCTGGCCCCCCCGCTGGGCCGCGCACATGCCGCGGGTCATGATTTGCAGCCCCCCTCTTGGACACCCCCCTCTTGGCCGCTCCCAAAGTATCGCGGCGATTGGTCGGCTGATAACCGAGCAGCGGAGCTGTACCTCTCAGGATCGGTCTGGGCCACGTAGCTGTTCAGGCGAGGATCGCGATCAGGCTTCGCAGCATCTTGATTCGGGGGGCAGTTCTATGGGCGGCATGATTTGCCCCCCCCCCCCCCCCCAGAAACTGCTTGCACTCAGTGGCTTGTTCTGATCAGGGTCGGATTGCCCTGTTGCGCCGACATCGCGTGTCCGCGTGTCGGTGTCCACCATCCCCGGCTAGCCCAGACTTGCTCTATTGCTTGCTGTGATATCAATATGGTAGTAGTTGCCACTAGCACTGATTTCTGAGTGGCCACAGCGCTGTTGTGCCGACAGTGTGGGCATTTGCTCTGTAGCTCCTCTGCCCCCTGCCGTACCAACGATGTGGGTAGCTGCCAGGAGCTCCGATTTGCCCTGACTAGTCCAACAACACCAGTGGTTGCCAACTGAATACAGCAGACTAGCCCCGCCTGCTGACAAGCATGAGTGCTTATTATATAGCTTGAGTGTCTGCTCGCTGGCTTGCTTGTACGCTCGCATGCTTTGGCGATAGTGTGCTTTCATGCTTGCTTGTTTACTGTCTCTAAGCCTGCGTGCCTTTCATTCTGGCCCGGTCGCTTGCGTCACTGCTTGTTTTAAGGGCGCCCTCGAGGGCGCGAAGTTATTCGCGCTTCGGGCTTCGCGGTTCGGCTCCGATTCCTCATCATCCTCTTCTTCTCCCCTGGGAAGCGTCGCGCGATCGCGAAGTTATTCGCACTCCGCGCTTCGCGCAGCTCGAAGCGCGAAGTTGGGAGCCCTTGTTGTTTACATGGTTGTTGGCGTGCCGTCTCCGACACACCCAAATTCATGCTTCGCCGGTCCGTTTGGTCCGACACGCGGCCTCGCGTCTGGGGAGGGCGCCTCGGCCACCAGGGCAGACCCCGCATCGGACGCAAGGCTTGCCGTGGGTTTGCCGCGGTGCGGGCGTCGTTTGCCTCGGGCGCGGGGCGGAGGGTTTGCCGTGGGCTTCCTGTGGTGCCAGCGTCGTCCTCTATGGCGCGTGGCGGCGGCGACATGTTTCAGGTCCAGTCGCCGAGATCATCTGGACAGCCTTTGCAGTCGCGATCTGACCACAAGTCGCACTTACAACCACCCTTATTCTGTGCTAGTGCCCCCTCTCTTTCTGTACGATAGCTTCGCGTCGTGTCGACTGGAGGCGACCCCGCCGCCAGCGGTCAACGTTGAACGCTGGGTCGATGTTGAACGATCCTGACGTTTCGGAAACGGCCGATCTTTCAAGGCTGAACGATCCCCGCGGTGTCAGGAACCAACGCCGAAGTCGGCACGACACGAACCTGCCGTACCCATTCGGCCAGTGCAAGAGTTTTGTGGCCTTTTCGAATGACCCGTCGGACACGTTCGGGCTATGATCTCAACTGTGTACGATCTTGCAGGGCACTGGTGATATACCGCATGTGTGCCATTGGCGGGGCAGATTCCGAACCGCTCCTAACGGGGGGGTTCTGCGGAGGCCGAGTTTAGGGGGTGCGGAGCTGATTGTTGACAGGCTGACGTCAACCATTCTGGCATGGTGCGATCTGATGCTGCCGAGCGACGTGTTAACCCATCATTGGCGCTATGGTGTTCTGCAGCTCTTGCCTATACGAAAAGGGGCCGCCCCGTGAACGTTCTACGGGAGATGCCGACTCAGTGTGTAGGGGGAGCTTGGACGTACAGACTTTGACAGTTGGAGAGACGATTCGAAGGGCCAGGCGGCTAATGGCTGGATGCTTTGCGATTGATAAGCGTGAGTGCGCGAAGATAAGCGGCTGTACATGAACACGAGAAGGAGCTCCCATGTTGCGAGCGTGCCGTAATGACAGCAGGGGGCGCAGGTGCTAGGATCCTCGTTGGGCGCGTCGCTCTACCACTACCACGGGCAGCGCACCGTCTTCTGGAGGGGCGTGGGGAGGGTGGGTGCAGAAGCTAAGCATGGGGTCGGGGCTGTAGGTGGTCATTACCGTTGTCGGACCACGTGGGAGAAGCGATGATTTCGAGCCAGTGTGCTACGACGATCGGCGGCGATTCCCGACTTGAAGATGCATCGAGTTGACGAACATGTTTTTTAACCCAGACGGATGCAACAATGCTCGATGGCGAGGTGCAGCGAGAGAAAAAAGCAGACGCAACAATGGCCACTTGTATGGCTTGGTTGCCCAGGATCGCTCCTCATCGGACGTTCCGAGGAGATGTAGACAGGTGTGCAAAGTAGGGGGTCAGACGGGAGCACGGTAGCCTTGAAGTGACGTAACGATGGATCACTTGAATCTCGGTGGTCATATCGTGAATGCTCTATCCGTCAGGAGGTCGACACCGAGGCTTGCCACGGCAGCATGTTTCTCTAGATTCGAGGCAGTGAGCGGCACAACGATTGGTTTCGGTTGGGCTGGCCGGTGGAAGCGGATCGAAGTCAATTGAGGAGATTCGAGCAGTCGACGGGCAAGACTCACGGGCAAAGTCCCCCAGAACCCACGTCGTTACTCTCCGAGTCCTCGTCTTACCCAGCCCATCGTCTTCAAGGCGTACTCCGGACGGGTCTCAGGTCGTGCAATCAAGCACGGTGGGCAAGGTGCACATGTTTACAGGGAGTCTGGAGGCAGCTGCGCTCGCGATTTCACCACTTGGACTCATGGAAACTACGTGGATGATGGTAGATGGCGATGGTGATGGTGTTGATGGTGCTGATGATGCTGATGCTGCTGCCGCTGATGATGCTGACGATGCTGGTGATGATGATGTTGATGATGCTGATGACCAACAGGATGCTGGTGAATATGACGATAATGCTGATGCTGCTGATGCTGATACTGATGCTGATGATGGTGCTGATACTGCTGCTGGTGATGATGATGATGATGCTGATGCTGATGCTGATGCTGCTGATGCTGATACTGCTACTGCTGTTGATGATTTTAATGGTTATGCTGATGAAGATGCTGATGCTGATGATGATGATGATTCGGATGCTGATGCTGGCGATGATGAAGAGCATGTCGACGATGCTGATGATTATGATGACGCTGATGATGACGATGATGATGACGACGATGCTGATGGTGCTGCTGGTGACGCTGATGCGGTGGATGGTGTTGGTGATGCTTATGATGATGCTGATGACGGTGATGATGATGCTGATCTTGATCTTGATGATGATGGTGATGATGACGATGGTGGTGATGATATTGTTGATGATGAACATGCTGATGGCGACGACGCTGATGCTGCTGCTGATGCTGATGCTGCTGCGGCTGATGATGACACGTATGCTGCTGATGATGATTATGAGGATGAGGATGATGATGTTGAAGATGTTGATGATGATGGTGCTGATATCGATGGTGGTGATGGTTATGGTGCAAGTGTTGATGATTCGGATGCTGATTCTGGCGATGATGCTTGTGATGCTGCTGCTGTTGGTGATGGTGATGTTGTTCATGATGATGATGCTGATTTTGATGGTGCTGATGATAATGCTGATGTTCATGATGATGATGGTGTTGACGATGCTGATGATGCTGATTATGATGATGTTTGCTGACGCTGATGATGACGATGCTGCTGATGTTGATGGTGGTGATGATGACGATGACGATGCTACTGATGATGATCATGATGACGCGGATGATGAATTATGACGACGATGATGACGATGCTTCTGATGATGATGTTGATGATCATGATGAGCATAAGGATGCTGATGTTGATGCTGGGGATGATGCTGATGCTGATGCTGCTGCTGATGATGCTGTTGGTGGTGGTGGTGATGAAGATGATGATGACGATGATGATGATAATGATGATGATGATGATTATGCTGAAGATGATGATGATGATGATGATGATGATGATGAGTATGATGATGATGATGATGATGATGATGATGATGATGATGATGATGACGATGACGATGACGATGACGATGACGATGATGATGATGATGATGAGATGATGATGATGATGCTGATGCTGATGCTGATGATGATGATGATGATGATGATGATGATGTGATGGTGATGGTGATGTGATGATGATGATGATGATGATGATGCTGATGATGATGTGCTGCTGATGATGATGATGATGATGATGATGATGATAATGATGGTGATGGTGATGGTGAGGGTGATGGTGATGGTGATGATGATGATGATGATGATGCTGATGATGATGATGATGATGATGATGATGATGATGATGATGAGATGATGATGGTGGTGGTGGTGGTGGTGGTGGTGGTGTGGTGTGGTGGTGGTGGTGGTGATGATGATGATCGTACTGATGCTCATGAAGAATGTTGATGATCGAAGACGCCTACGGCGAATCACCGCCGCCCCCTGCCTTTGTGGAAGCGCCTATGTGGCCGAACGTTGAGGCCAGACCTGCCAAGCCATCGGACCATGTGTTCCCCGAATCGGTTTGGAAAGCCTTCGGGGAACACGTGGGCGTCTTGATGGTCATCGTCGTCGTCTTGGAGGCCTCTTGGGCGATCTTTCGGCGATCTTTGGGGGCTCTTGGGCCGTCTCGGGCCGTCGGAAGGCCGAAAGAAGGGAAATGCCCAAATCCATCAAAAACCTTGGGAAAATCAGTGATTTTGGCATCTTTTGGCCTTCCTGGAGGCCCTCTTGGGGGCCTCTTGGGCCCTTTTGGGCCAGCTTCGAGCCAACTTCGGCCATCTTGGTGGGTTCCTGGCACGTCTGACGCCGTCGGGAGCCGTTTTGGGGGCCTTTCTGGGCCAACGGGGGACCCTCTTGGGGCGCTCCAGGGCCGTCTTGGAGGCCATCTTGGGCGTCTTGGAGGCCATCTTGGGCGTGTTGGAGGCCTCTTGGGCCGTCTTGGGGCCCTCAGGGGCCATCTTGGAGGCCACTTGGGCCATCAGGGGGCTCTCTTGGGGGCCTCTTGGGCGATCTTGGGGGCTTCTTGGGCCGTCTTGAGCCGTCGGAGAGCCGAAAAGGCGCAAATGCCAAAATCCTTCAAAAACCAATGGAAAATCAATGATTTTGCCCTCTTCGGACTCTCCTGGAGGACCTCTTGGAGGCCTCTTGGGCCGTCTGGGAGGCCTCTGGGGGGCCTCTTGGGCCGTCTTGGGCCGTCTTGGACTCTCTTGGGCCGTTTGGAGGCCGTCTTGGACCATCTCGGGCGGACTTGGAGGCCATCTTGGGCCATCTTCGCGATTTTTTGAGGATGTCCCGAGCGAAACGGCCGTTTTTTGCGCACGGTGGCGGGTTCTGCCGGAGCCCACTGGGGAGTTCTTTTGGAAAAAGAACCAAAACCAAAACCTAACAGCTCGTCCAGCACGCCGTGCACCCCTGCAAGCAGGGGGCGGCGGATCTAATGGCCTTCGGTTCATCCCGCCACCGTACCTGGGTCGTGGGTCAGAGTCCTCCGGTATGCTTCTTGGAATCTCTTCGTAGCGCTCTCGGTGGCCTCTTTGAGGCAGTTTTGCGGCCTCTTGGGAGCCTCTTCGGGGCCTCTTGGGAGCTTCTTTGGGGCCTCGTAGGGCTTCCTGAGGGACTCTTGGGGGCCTCATTGGTCCTCTTGGCGGCCTCCTGGGGACCTCCTGGGGCCGACGGCTCGAACTGTCCGTTCGGATCCCATGTCTGGGCTCCCTCTCGGAGCCGTCTTGGGAGCCTCTTGGGCCGTCCTGGAGGCCTTTTGGGCCGTCGTCGGGCCCAGGCGGCCTTGGGGCCCTCTTGGATGCCTTTTTGTGCCGTCTTTGGACGATTTGGGAGGCCCCCTCTTGGAGCCGTCTTGGGGTTATCTTTGGCAGCCTTGGGCTCCTCTTGGGCCGTTTTGGGGCTGTCTTGAGCTGTTTTGGGGCCCTCTTGGAGGCCTCTTGGTCCGTCTTGGGGCGATCTCCGGGGCCGCTTCAGCCGTCCTGAAGAGTCGGGAAGCCGAAAAGGCGAGAACTACCAAAACCTTCAAACACCCTAGGAAAAATAATGATTTGTACCTCTTGAGGTCCTCTGTGGAG
Organism: Prorocentrum cordatum; assembly: GCA_963575745.1. Taxonomy (NCBI): domain Eukaryota; class Dinophyceae; order Prorocentrales; family Prorocentraceae; genus Prorocentrum; species Prorocentrum cordatum. The sequence continues at coordinate 622,275 of CAUYUJ010019460.1, forward strand.
GCCCCTGGAAGGCCTCTTCGGGCGTCTTAGGGGCATTATGTGTCGTCTTGAGGCCATCCTGGGGCTCTTGGAGCGATCTTTCTGCGACTCGGGCCGTCTTGGGGCCTCTTGGGGCACTCTTGGCCAATCTTCAGGCTGAAAAGGTTATGCGAGAAGACGCCCTGGGTCCCGGGGGCCACGCGAAGGTCCCTGGGGCCCCTGAAGCAAGCCCAGGGAGAATTGGTTATCTGGGTCCGGGCCCCTGATGGAATCCTCAGGACTGGGGACTGATGATTGACATTTGGGGGTCCAACAAAGGACCAACGAGCACTCCAACTCGTGGTGGTGGTGGTGATGGTAGTGGTGGTTGTAGTGACGATGATGATGATAGGGTAATAGCGGAGTGGTCTGGGAGCAGTGCTCGGCTCAGCCACCTTGCATTCGGCGTGCACTGTCGCAAGGGCCCCGCGGGGCCCAAGCCAGACCCAGGCGACGAGGGACGGGCCCCAGACGCCAGACAGGGGCAGCCCCCCGCTATGACCCCTGGTGTCTGAGGCCACCAGGAGCATCGCGGTCAGGCCGCCCCCTTCCGCCCGAGCCCTTGCGGGCTCGGCGGACGTGAGAGCTCCCGGACCCCGACGGAGGACCGCCGACGGCCGCCTTGGGGCCGTCGGCCGACATTTTCGAGCCGCGTCCAGCGGGTCTAATCTTCGCGCCCTCAGGCCGACCCGCGGCTCGAATGGCGTGCAGCTGGCTCCGGCGGCTCAGCCAGGTCGGCGCCCCGCCACCGCCGTCGGCCGCGTCGAGCCGCCTGGCCGCCCGCCTCGGCGCGGGCGCCTCACGGGGCGCGCCGCCAGCACCGCCGCCGCCGCCGCCGGCCTCGTCGGGCCGCCTGGCCTCCCGCCGCGCTCGCCCTCCAGCCGCGCCGCCCCGCGGTGGAGCCGCGCTCGGCGCCCCGCGCGCGGCGGCGCACCGCCCGCGCGCGGCCCGCCAAGCCGTCGCGGCGGCCCGCGTGGGACACCGCTGCCGCGCGGCGGCTGCGCCCTGGGCCGCGCGCGCCAGCAAGAGCGTGCCGACCTCCGAGGCGCGGCCCGTGCCGAGCTTCCACAGGTCCGAGAGTGGGGCCGATGAGACGGCCAGGGCTGCGTCCTTCACCGCGCCAGTGTCGATAAGCCCTGCCGCCGAGGTCCCCTCTAGCACCTTGGTGACTGCCGCGCAGAGGCACGAGATGCCGAAGGCGAAGATCGCGACGAGCGGCTCCATGAGGCGCGGCACCGAGGCCTCCACGAGGCGAGGCGCCGAGGCCTTCGCGACGTCGAGCGGCTCCGCGAGGTGCGGCGCCGAGGCCTCCAAGAGGCGCGGCACCGAGGCCTCCGCGACGAGCGGCTCCACGAGGTGCGGCGTCGAGGCCTCCGCGGTGAGCGGCTCCGCGAGGCGCGGCATCGAGGCCCCCCTGACGTGCGGCTCCACGAGGCGTGGCCCCGAGGCCCCCCCGACCTCCGCGATGAGCGGCTCCACGAGGTGCGGCGTTGGTACCAAGGCCTACCAAGGCCTCCACGACGAGCGGCTCCACGATGCACGGTGCCGAGGCCTCCGAGACCTCCTCGATGAGGGGCTCCACGATGCGCGGCGCTGGCGCCGCCGCCTCCGCGACCTCCACGATCGGCTCTACGAGGCGCGGCGCCGAGGCCGAGTCCTGCTCCTCCTCGCCCGCTCTCGCGAAGAGCTCGCTGGGCGAGGACAGGGCGTACGGCCTGGCCGCGTTGCGGGGCGGCGTGCCGCGGGCCGCCGCGATGGCAGCGGCCGCGGCCCGCGCCCCAAGGGCGGCGGCCGAAGGCCGTGCGGCTTCCAGGGCATCGCAACGCCGCCGCCAGAGTTGGGCGTCAGCCTGCGCCTGGCGCAGCAACGCCTCGGCGGACCAGCGGGCCCACAGACGCCCCTGGGCCCGCCGCCGTCTCCGGTCTGCTGATCTTGCGGCGGCCGCACCGGCGTGGCGGGCCGCATCCCGGTCGCGCACATCAGCAGCATCGGTGCGCTTAGTCGCTATACGGCAAGGCGAGCAGGGCTCGGGCAGCATTGTAACTGCAGTGATGATGATGATGATGATGATGATGATGATGATGATGATGATGATGATGATGCTGATGCTGATGCTGATGCTGATGCTGATGCTGATGATGATGATGATGATGATGATGATGATACTGATGATGCTGATGATGCTGATGATGATGATGCTGATGATTATGCTGATGATGCTGATGATGCTGATGATGTTGATGATGCTGATGCTGCTGCTGATGCTGATGCTGATGGTCATGGTGCTGGTGATGCTGATGCTGATGCTGATGCTGATGCTGATGCTTATGATGCTGCTGGTGATGATGGCGGTGATGATGTTGACGATACGGATGATGTTGCTGATGCTGATGCTGGTGATGCTTATGTTGATGCTAATGATGATGCTGATGCTGATGATGCTGATGCTGATGCTGATGGCGATGATGCTAATGCTGAACAGGATGATGGTGATGGTGATGATGATGCTTATAATTTGGATGCTGACGCTGATGATGTCGATGGCGATGATGATGATGATGATGATGATGATGATGATGATGATGATGATGATGATGATTCGTGGTCTGATTGTGAGTGTGTTGTCGGTTGTTGTGGCGATGTTGATGATCTGGTGAAGAGGAGTATGATGATGCTGCGTATGATGACGATCATGCTGTTGATGGTGATGATGTTGTTGATGATGAGTATGATCGTGATGATGCTGAGGTTGGTACTGTTGCTAATGATAATAACCGCATGCCGATGATAATAAAGGGACCCCCCCCCTTCAGTGTTTAGAGTTGTTTATCGTCGCCCTATACAAAATTCAAGTTGGGCGGCGAGCGCTGAGGCCGAACTTCATTATCACCTCGAAACGCTATGTTGAGATAGCAACATCAAGCGATGTTGCTATCCCCGCGCGCGCCTGAACTTTTTTTATCTCTGGGGTTGATTCTCCATGGAAAGGGGAGCACATGAGCTACCCTACATGAGCACTTAAAGAAATCAATTTTCATAAAGCGTTTGTACATTAAAATTGATAGATTTGGAACTTTCCATTGTTTCGTTCTTCTTCTCTTCTTCGTCTTCTCTTCTTCTTCTCTTCTTATTATTATTCTTCTTTCCTCTTCTTCTTTTATATTTCTATCTGTCCTCACGCTCGCCTGAACTTTTTTATCCCTGGGGTTGATTATCCATGGAAAGTGAAGCACATGAGCTACCCTACACGAGCACTTAAAAAAACAATTTTCATAAAGCGTTTGTAAATTAAAATTGATAGATTTGGAACTTTGGATTTTTCCTTTCTGCGTCCTCTTCTTATTCTCCTCTTCTTCTTCTTCTTTCTTATTATTCTTCTACTGTATTCTTCTTCTTTTATATTTCTCTCTGTCCCCACGCTCCCCTGAACTTTTTTATCTCTGGGTTTGATTATCCATGGAAATTCAGGCACATGAGCTACCCTACACGAGCACTTACAAACAACAATTTTCATAAAGCGCTTGTAAATAAAATCTAATAGATTTGAAACTCGAGAGTGTTTCTTCTCTTCGTCCTTCTCCTCCTCCTATCATTTCTTTTATTTTATTCTGTATTATTTTTTTCTTTTTTATATATAGCTTCCTCCATTCCAGCGAGATAAGCCATTGTTGAGGATATTTCTACGAAAACTAAACGCCAAGGATGTCTCAACACGTGCTCGGCTTGGTCTCCTCTTGATCATCTCTTACTTCGAGATTATGCTGAGGTTTGCTGGGCTACTTTCATTATCTCTCCCTGAACCCCGAACTTTATTATCCCCTAGTGTTTATTCTCACGGGCATGAGGTTAACCCTGAGGGGCAATTGAACCCCCCCCTCTCCGGCGAAAGTATAACACTCCAGCACCCTGGAAGCGTTACTTTGGCACCTCCCAACTTGCTTCGAATCATACACGTCGCCATCGTCGTCATCAGCGTTACCGTCGCAGCGGCAGTAGCACGAGTCAGGAGGGGAATAGGAACATCTAGGAATCCTACATATTCCCATTGGGATACCGCAAGAGTCAAGGCGCGGGAACTATTTATTTCATCTCTTTTGCGCGGTGCTAAAGATATCGTTCCGCGAAAACCGGCCCCAATAATTGTCTAAGTACGGTGCGGTGCTAACGATAACCCCGGGGGGGTTCTTAATTGCTTACTGAGACTAATGGTGCTGATGTGACGATGAGAACGATTAGCGTTGTGACGATGACGATGCTGATAGTGATGATGACGATTCCGATGACGATGGCGATGACTTGCCGATGGTGACGATGATGATGATGCTGCAGATTACGATGGTAGTAATGATGATGACGACGATGATGTGGCTGTCGGTGATAACGCTATGTATGTTACCCACGGTTTGATTGTTCACTATCACCCCAAGGAAAGACGCTGCTCGGACACAATTGGCCAGGCCAAAAACGCATTGGTCACGTCTCAGGACAAGTGTGTTCTAGCATGTGCCAGGAGTGATGATGCTACCATCGCCACCCGTCTGCTCAGAGTATGTTTTCGGGCTGGCCTATATTCCATTCCAGGCCCCCCCCCTAACTCTATGGCACGAGCAGGCATGATGCGCTGGCCTCTGCTGGGCTGCGCCGCCGCCGCTGGCCTCCGGTCACCAGACTGAGACATATCCCCTCCCCTGTGACTGGCAACGCTTCATCTCTGCGCCGATCCGATGGATCCTTTCGGTTTCTGAGGACACTCTTCCCCAAGCTCGGGCACCGAGTTGGGCTGGCTAGTGCGAGGGACAAGCATAAGATCTCGGATGTTGCCAGAAGTGTCCCTGACCCAATGTGCCCCCAGGATTTCCAAGGAGCCCCACGGGATTCAGAGCACCCCTCACAAGGCCCCGAGGGCTCCCAGCGACTCAAGTGGATCGAGAAGTTGGAGATCATGAGCGGATAGGGGTGTCCGTTGTCGGATAGGGGGCCTCCGCTCGCACGGGAGCCCCTTCGGGGTTCGAGATTCTGTGCCCATAACCCATAGTGCCTGCATCTCCTTGCCCTTCTCCGCTCCTCATCCTCCCTGGAAGTTCGAGCGTGTATTGCTCATGTATCAGGGGACATCTTGGGCCAGACAAGCCTTCAGTTCTGCTAAATGCGTCCCTGAGCGCTCCGCCCAGGACGTTCAGGGGGCTCAGCCCAGCTGAGCTCACTGCTTCGAGGGCTCAGCCCAGGGATGTCCTCAGCACTGCTGAGGGCGTCCCTGGGCTGCGCCTGCATCTCCTTGCTCTTCGTCGCTCCTCCTCTCTGTAAGCTTAAGCGCGTGTTGCTCTTTCGCCAGGGGACACCTTGGGCCGGGGACGCCTGCAGCAATCCCCGAAGATCCGAGGCGGGGACTGATTCACAACCGCCGCCTGGGTGATCGACCTTCTGGGACCCTGGCAGGCGGTGGATACGTTGATATTTTCGGTCCCCCCCTGGGCCAAATGTATCCGTAGCCACCGCCCGCTGGGGTCTCAGGACGCCGGTTCCTCAGCCGGTGGACATGGATACACAGTGAAGCCGGTGAAAGAAGGAGCGCTTTGGGCTCAGGAGGGGCTCTGGTTCTCGGGCCGTTCCTGAGCTCTGGGTCGGAGGACCTCTTCGTGACCGAGGCCCGCCGCAGCCAGAAAGGCCCTCTCGCTCCGCATTCCGCCTCGCAGAGTAGCGAGGCCGCTCATCGGGAGCACGACGCGGGCACCCAAGGACGGTGCGACCTCGGCCCGGGTGGGCGCCCGCGCCGCGGGGCGCGCCGCGCGGCTCCGCCCGAACAGCGCCGCGGCGAGCAGGACCGGGAGGGGCGTCCGCGATCGGAGGGGGGCCAGCCTGACCGGAGGTGGACTCCGATATCCATGTGTAGATGCATGTGTGCATGCATGCATGCATGCATGCATGCATGCATGCATGCATGCATGCATGTATGTATGTATGTATGTATGTATGTATGTTTGTATGTATGTATGTATGTATGTATGTATGTATGTATGTATGTATGTATGTATGAGGTTGTATGTGTAAATGCGCATGTATATGTGCAAGTACGAATGTATGCATGCATGTATGCATATGTGTCTGTCTATATGCACGTATGTAAGTATGCATGCATGCGTGTGTACGCATGTATGTATGCACACACATATATATACATATCTATATATATATGCATTCATGTGTGTATGCATGCATCTATGTATGTACGTATGTGTGTATGTATGCATGTACGCACGCATGCATCAATGTCTATACGCATGCATGCATGTCTGTATGTATGTACTCATGTATGTATACACATATGTGTGCATGCATGCATGCGTGCCCGTATACATGTATGTTTGCATGCATGCATGCACGTATTCATGCATGCATGTATGCGTGCATGCATGCATGTACGTATGTATACATGCATGCCTGTATGTATGTATGTATGTATGGATGTATGGGTGCAGGTATTCATGTATACATGTACGCATGTACTCGTGTATGTATGTATGTATGTATGTGTTTTTGTGTACGTATCAATGCATGCATGCATTGATTAATGTACGTGTGTGCGTATGTCTGCATGTCTGCATACACGCATGACTGTATGCATCCACGCAGGTATGCATGCACATATATATATATGTATATATATTAGTGTATGTATACTTGCATGTGTATCTATATGCATGTCTGAATGTGTGTATGTTCGTATGCATGCATGCAGCATGCATACACGGTTGTATGTATTACTGTATGAATGCTTGAATGTATGAGTGGATTCATGTGTACATGCACGTGTCTAGGTATACGTATCTGTATGCATGAATGCATCTATGAGTGCACGTATGTACGTATGCTTGCGGGCATGAATGCATGCATGCATGGATGTATCCATGCATGCGTGCATGCATGCATGTATGTATGTATGCATGTGTGTGCGTGCATGCATGTATGTGTTCATGCATGCATGCAGGCAGGCGTGCGTGTATGTAGCTATGTGCGCATGCATGCATGCGTTCATGGACGTATGTATGTATGTATGCATGCATGACTGTATGTATGCATATACGCATGTGCGCATGCATGTATGTATTAGTGCATACGTGCATGCATGCATGCATGTATGTATGTAGGCATGTATGAATGTGGTGTATGTATGTCTGTGTGTATGCATATACATGAGTTTGTATGTACGTATGCATGTGTACATGCATATGCGTATGCGTAGATGTATGGTTGATGTGTGGTGTGTGTAGTTCGGTAGGTAGGCATGTACGTATGCATGCATGTATGCATGTATGTATGTCTGCGTGTATGTCTATGGATATGGACATGTATCTGACATTTTCAGACCCACACTGGCCCCAAGGTGGGCCAAGAGGGCTTCAAGAGGCTCACAAGACAGTCCAAGAGGGCCCCGAGACGCCTCAAGATAGCACCAAGATGCCCAAGATGTTCCCAAGACGGCCCAAGAGGCCTCCGAGACGCCCAAAGAGAGCCCCAAGAGCCTCCCCAAGAGGGCCCCAAGAGGCCCAAATCATGGATTTCCCATAGCTTCTTCAGTAATTTTGGGGTCCTCGACTTTTCAAGCGCCCGACGCTCCGAGACGGCCCAAGAGGCCTCCAGGACCGCCCCAAGACGACCT
>CAUYUJ010019460.1:632449-742449 GCA_963575745.1 Prorocentrum cordatum
CCCTCCCCTACTTTTCCTTTATCCCTTTTCCTCGGGCCGGCGCCTGCGCAGGCGGCGGCTGGCAGCGGTGGCGGGGGCGACTACTTCCTTTTTTTTGGGCAGCGCCGGCGCCTGCGGCGGCGGGCGGCGGCGGCGGGGAGCGTCGACGAGGACGACGGCGACGACGATGACGACGACGACGACGACGCTCCGCCACCGTGCCTTGGTTTTGGGTCAGAGTCCTAATGGATGCCTCTTGGGGTCTCGTCGGAGAGCTCTCGGGAGCCTCTGAAGGGCATTTGTGAAGCCACCTGGGCGCCTCTTGAGAATCTCTTGGGGCCTCTCTGAGGTGGTGCTGGGGGGCTGTGGTGGCGGTGGTGGTGGTGGTGTGGTGGGTGGTGGTGGTGGTGGCGGTAGTGTTTGTTGCGGTGGTTGTGGTGGTAGGTTGTGGTTGTGGTGGTGGTGGCGGTGGTGGTGGTGGTGCGGTGGTTTCTCGTGGTGGTGATGGTAGTTGTGGTGGTGGTGGTGGGTCAAGTTGGTGGTGGTGGTGGCGGTGGTGGTGTGGTCGTTTGTCGTGGTGGCTGTGGTGGTGGTACGTAGATGTTGTGGTGGTGGTGGTGGTGGGTTGTGGTGGTGGTGATGGCGGTTGTGGTGGTTGTGGAGGTTGTGGTGGTTTGTTGTGGTGGTGCTGGTGCTGGTGGTGCTGGTGCTATTGGTGGTGGTGGTGGTCGTGGTGGTTGTGGTGGGTGGTGGTGGTTTGTGATGGTGGTGGTGGGTTGTGCTGGTGGTGGTGGTGGCGTGGTGGTTTGTGGTTGTGGTGGTGGTGTGGTTGTTTGTTGTGATGGTAGTGGTTTTGGTGGTGGTTGGTGGTGGTGGTGGTTTGGTGGAGGCGTGGTGGTTTGTGGTGGTGGTGGGTTGTTGTTGTGGTGATGGTGGTGGTGGCGGTGGTGGTGGTGGTTGTGGTGTGGTGGTTTGTGGTGGTGTTGGTTGCGGTTGTGGTGGTGGCGGTGGTTTTGGGAGGTGGTGCTGGTGGTGGTGGTGGTGGCGGTGGTGGTCGTGGTGTGGTGGGTTGTGGTTGTGGTGGTGTGGTGGGTTGTGGTTGTGGTGGTGGTGGTGGTGGTTGCAGCGGTGGCGGCGTGGTTGTGTGGTAGATTGTGGTGGTGGTGGTGGGTTGTTGTTGTGGCGGCGGTGGTGGTGGTGGGGGGTTGTTTCGGTGGTGGTGGTGGTGAGTTGTTGTGGTGGTGGTGGCTGGGGTGGTGGTGGTTGTGTGGTGGTAGGCGGTGGTGGTGGTGGGTTGTTTCGGTGGTGGTGTTCTTGGTGGTTGTGGTGGTGGTGGTGGTGGCGTGGTGGTTTGTGGTGGTGGTGCTGTTGGTAACGGTGCTGGTGGTGGTGGTGGGTGGTGAGCGATGGGTGGTGGTGGTGGTAGCGGTGGTGGTGGTGGTGGTGGTGGTGTGGTTTGTGGTGGTGGTGTTGGTGGTGGGTTGTGCTGATGGTTGTGGTGGTGACGGTGTTGCTGATGGTGTTGGTAATGGTGTGGTGGTTTTATGTTGTGGTATTTGTGGTGGTGGTTGTGGTGGTTGTGGTGGTGTTGTGGTTTGTGGTGGTGGTGGTGGTGGTGGTGGTGGTGGTGGTGTGGCCTCCGGCTCTTCCCGCCACCGCGTTTGGCCTTGAGTTAGAGGTCTCGTCAGAAGGGTCTAGGGGGCGTCTGAGGAGCATGTGTGAAGACTCGTGGACCTTCCTAAGGGCCTCTTGGTGGCTTCTGGGGGGGCGAGAGCTCGATATGGCGATTTGTGTGTTCCCTCTGCGGCCTCTGGGCTCTCTCTGTCAATCGTCGCTGCGTCCCCGCCGTCGGCGCTGCTGGCCGCCGCCAGCGCCGTCGCCGGCGCCGGCGCGCGGGGGGCTGGGGGGCGAGGGCTCGATATGGCGATTTGTGTGTGTTCCCTCTGCGCCTCTGGGCTCTATCTGTCAATCGTCGCTGCGACCCCGCCGTCGGCGCTGCTGGCCGCCGCCAGCGCCGGCGCCGGCGCCGGCGCGCGGGGGGTGGTAGTTTGGACCCCCCCACCCCCCTGGGCTGCCTCTGGTCATCGTCGCTGCGTCCCCGCCGTCGCGCTGCTGGCGGCCCGCAAGCGCCGTCGCCAGCGCCAGCGCCGGGGGGGGGCGGGGGGGGCTTCGGGAGGGAAGGGGGTTAGGGGGGAGGGGCCCTGGTTCAGATCGATGGCGCCTAGTGTTGGGGGGGCCCAACCCCTGGTTCGAAACGCGCCGCCGAATGTTCCCAAGGGCCGTAAACTCTGATGATGATGATGATGATGATGATGATGATGATGATGATGATGATTATGATTGTGATGGTGATGGTGATGAGATGATGATGATGATGATGATGATGATGATGATGATGATGATGAGATGATGATGATGATGATGATGATCATGATCATGATCATGATCATGATCATGATGATGATGACGATGATGATGATGATGATGATGATGATGGTGGTGATGCTGATGCTGATGATGTTGATGTTTGTGACCATGATTGATGCTGCTGATGGTGATGCTGATGATGCTGATGTCGGTAACTGTAACGATGTTACGATTGATTATGAGGGTGTCGATGCGGATGGTGATCAGGACGGCAACAACGATGATACTGATGAGTAGATGATGATGGTGGTTGTGTTAGTGATGGCGATGACGATTCTAATGGTGTCGATGCTGATGAAGAGGATTCGGAGGAGGAGGAGGAGGAAGAGGAGGAGGAGGAGGAGGGGGAGGAGGAGGGGGAGGCGAAGGAGGAGGAGGCGGGGGAGGACGGGGGATAAAAAAGGAACAAGAGGTGGATGAGCAGGAGAAGGGGGATGAGGCAGGAGGGAAGAGAAGGAAGAGGGACGGAGAGAGGAGTGAGAGAAAACAAGGGAGGAGGAGAATGAGGAGGAGGAGGAGGAGGGGCAGGAGGAGGAGAAGGAGGAGGAGGAGGAGGAGGAGGAGGAGTAGGAGGAGGGGGGGCAGGAGGGGGAGGAGGAGGAGGAGGAGGAGGAGGAGGAGGATCGGACAGATAGAGAGCTACACTTTGGGCGAGTGTATTAGTTTCTCTCGCGGATCCCGAAATTTCAAAATTAATTTTGGGCTATCGTTCCAAAGTTTGTTTTGCCCGCCATTCGAGGGGGGTCATTGCGTTTGTCGGATTTGCGAGGGCCTCGACGTCGCTAGCCAGAGTCGGCGTGGAATCAGAAATAACAACTCGCGATTAGGAGGCGGAGGCGGAGCGCGCATATCTTTTAAAATCCTCGAAACATCGTCACCAGGCGAGTTGCCCTGATCACGGGGGGGGCAAAGAGGATGGAGGGATCCAGAACAAGGTCAGAGGTCGTAGCGACCACCAGCGCTCGTGGGACCCATGATGGGCTACAGGAGGAACCCCCAGTGCCCCCAAAACGCCCCACGGGGGCCCCAGACGCCACGACCTCCAGATCGAGACCAGATGTCGTGGCGAGCAGGTGCGCTCCTGGGACCTCCCGAGCGCCCCAGGAAGAATCCAAGACCCCGCCAAGCGCTCCAGGAGACCCCCAAGACGCTACGACCTCAGATTGCGGCTGGAGGTCGTGGAGCGCTCTTGGGGCCCCCAGGGACCTCGTTGCGTGCCCTTGGCCGCAGTTGGGTCCCTTTCGGGCATCCCTGGGACGTCCAGCCTCCGCCGCCCTGAGGGCGGCTGGGATTTCAGTGGCCCCTGCCCTCCTGACTCTGCGGGGAGGCGCGGCGACGCCCCCGACCTGTACCCTGCCACTTTCGCTAGGTGCCGGTCTATACGTGCTCGCCCCGCTCGAGACATCCAGCACGTTCAGAACTACACTGAGCCAGGCGCTAGGTGTAGTTCTGTACGTGCTGGTTTCGCCAGGGACATCCTCACAAAACAGAGCACTCATATAACTACACCTAGCCAGCGGGGCGGGGTACATGTCGGGGGCGCGACTCGCGCTCCCGACGTGTACCGTGCCCCGGCCGCTAAGTGTAGTTCTGTACGTGTCCCCTTTCTGGCGAAGCATCGGCTGCCCGTGCTGCCCATCTCCGAGGCCCCGTCCCCAGGGCCGCTCCCCGCCGACTTCCCACTTCCTCAGGCTCAGCGAAACCACCTGCATGGCCGCTGTCCTTTTCCGCCTCGCACTGCCCGCTGCCCTTCCCCGCCTCTGCCCCAGTATGATGACCCCAGTGTTTTCTGTGCTTTGGGGCGCCGCTTTGCCTCAGGCGTGATCTCCTCCCTCGTCTCGTGTCTCCGTGCCTTAGCAGCCTCTTTCATTATGTCCTTCCACTTCCACCTCATCCCCGTGTCTCGCCAAGTTTTGTAGCCGCGATCGGTTCTATGCGTGCCGTAAGTAAATGCCTGGCCAGACGCCCCACGCCTTCGAATTCTTTTCCGTGCTGGATCCCCCCTCCACGGATGAAGCGGCAGTTCGCGTTATCATGTCCTGTTGCAGCAGCCGCTTAGCCCCGCCGTGAAACATGCTGATAGTTGCAACGCTTGGCGCCCCACGTGTTTCGCATGACCAGCGCTCCCCGTCGTAGGTCGCGAGGCGGTGCCCGTCCACCCAGACCGACCAGCGCGCCTAACCGAATTTTGATTGCCCCCCCTGGTCCCCGCAACTGGGTGAAGTTTTGCTAAGTGTAGTTTTTGATGTGTTCGAGAGGAGGAGGAGGAGGAGGGGGAGGAGGAGGGGGAGGAGGAGGGGGAGGAGGTGGGGCAGGGGGATGAGGAGGAGGAAGAAGAGGAGGAGGAGGAGGAGGAGGAGGAGGAGAGGTGACCAGGGGAGAGTGGGTGGTGTAGTAGGGAGAAAGGATACTGGACAAGCAGGTCAGTGGGAGTAGGAGGGAAGGGTTGGAGAGGGAAGGAGAAGAAGGATAAGAAGAGGAGTATGATGAGAAGGAGGAGTGGGGTGAGGCGGGGAACCCGTCTGCAGTGCCACAAGTTGCGCGAGGCGAAGATTTTCGTCTCTGATGGAATTCGGGCGGGGTGGGTGGGCGGGTGGTCTCGTGTCTGAAGTGTGGTGGATTTGCTTGGCCAGGCGTAGCCTCTCTGGTGTCTTTGTGCCCAGGCCGTCCGCGCATCAAGGACCTCCGACAGAAGACGCCGAGGTGTGCCAAAGGGAGTGCCCCGGGCTGGCCTCGGCAGTTTCGAGGGCGGACGGTCACATGCCACTGTTCCCCCTCCCTTTCGGACCTCTGGTCGCCCTCATTCGTTCGTCGTGCAGGGCGTCCAGATCATGGGAGGTGATGGATTTGCTGGTGGCCTCTGGCAGTAGAAGTGGGACGCATCTGAGCTCCAGGTTTGGTCTGACCTTGTCTGCTCAGGCCGAGGCCCATGAAGACCACGAGGCCTGAACCTTCCTGTTGTTTGGGGCGGGCGGCACTGACGCCTGCTTCCGCAGTGAACTGAACTGAACAGAAGGAGGAGATGAGGAGAAGGAGGAGGAGGAGGCGGAGCAACAGGAGGAGGGAGGAGGAGGAGGAGGAGGAGGAGGAGGAGGAGGAGCAGGAGGAGGAGGAGGAGGAGGAGGAGGAGAAGGGGGGTAGGGGGAGGGGGAGGAGGAGGTGAAGGAGGAGTAGGAGGAGGAGTAGGAGAAGGAGGAGGAGGAGGAGGAGGAGCAGGAGGAGGAGGAGCAGGAGGAGGAGGACCACTGTAAACCCAAGGACCATCGACGATGTCGTAATACACCCTCCCTCCAAGCTCCCTCTTCATAGGCCACTACAACGATTCATTTCCACTGAGGGAACTGCCTCGTTGGAAGACAACCATTTGGAGACCATGAAGCATGCCAAACTATTGTATTGTTCTCGGGGTTCCATCGTCATGGAACAGCCTGACTGTTGCGTCTTGACGATCCTGAATCGTGTCAGGACGCCATCCCTGAGACTTCACCACCGCGAATCAACGTAACTGTTGCGCCCTCATCATCCTGAACCCTTCCCAAACACCACTCCTGGTACGTTGATTATGGGAAGAATCCGTGACACTCTTGCACACGTTTACGTAAAACGAATATGCGCCGCGCTAGGGCGAGAGCCACAGTTTAAAAACCACCCGCCCTCAATCCGTGAAGCTGTTGTCAATGTTGAAGCTCCAGGGCTGTAATCGTGAGGAAGTCTCAGTCGAAACGCCCTGCCCGCTCTAAACACTTGCCTCGGGGCGCGACAGGGAGAAGTTATATGTAAGGACAAGGAATGGAGGAGGAGGAAGGGGAGGAGGGGGAAGCGTGGGAGGAGGAGGAGGAGGAGGAGGAGCTGAAAGCGGTTGTTAGAAGAGGATGTGGAAAGAGGGAGGAGACGGGAAGTAGGGAAGGAGTAGGGAACATATGATACCATGATGCGGAGGAGGAGGATGTGAGATGAGACGAACACATTCCTGACACGTACGATTCCCTGCGATCTCATTTATGCGACGCCAGCGCGAGCCAAGCCGACCTTCTTCCTTGCTGGTGTTCCGAAGGTTTCAAGTTCATTTTTCGTGCGGCCCTGGTGGATTTCGAATTGAAGTTTATGGGAGCAAGGGCAAGACAGCGTATGCGTAGCACTGGCCCGAATCAGTGTCAATTAGAAAGGGCCTCCCAGGATTTTGAGCGCGGCGCTGAGGATAATCGATGGAATCCGTACCATACCTCTGCCACCCATCGGTTTGGACTGGTCTGGGTTCAACGGTTGGGTGGGGTTTACTTCGCCTGAGTCCGCTCACACTTCTGGACCCCCACCCGTGTCTTGGGTTCCCGCGAGACTGGGGTTCACATGCGGGCGTCTAGACCAACCTCCCTCCGAGCCCAGGGGGAAGGGAGACGGGGCAGTCCTTCTCAGAAGGCGATGCGGCTTCTCGGAAGCCCTCGCGCCTTCTGAGAAGTTTCCTGCGTCTTCGGGGGAGGATTCGGAGACTCCTCGGAAAACCGGAGGACTTCCAAGCCTTCTGAGAAGGCTCGCCTCTTCTCACTTCCCCCCCCCAGGCTCGTCGCCGTGTCACGGCTCGGTCTCTCGGCCCGCTTCCGTTCGCCCCTCCCGCCAGGAGAGCGACGAGCCAGAGGAGATCAAGCCGTCCGCCTCCGCCGTGCGCCGGGATCAGGTGACGACAGTTGTGCGCAATACGTCAGCAGATCGCAAGCTGCAGCAACGATTGAAGCTTAGCCAGCACTTGATACGGTCGGGCACTGTGGACAGCGTGTCGGTCCGCCGGATCTGGCCCACGACGCTTCTGTGCGACACGCTACCCACGTTCCAGATTCCAAGCGTCAACGTGTCGAGCTTTTCTGAACTTCACCTCCCGCGGAGCGGAGCATAGCGTGTCGCCGGGGCCACCGCGGCGACACGCTATGCAAAAGCTCCCGACCGTACAGTTCTCAACCAGAGCGCCAGGGCAGCTGCGCAGTGCTGCACGGGGTCCGAGCAGATGAGGTCGGAGGATCACGCCGCATCGCCGATGCGTCGGCGGTGCGGCGCGGTCTGGAGCCCGTCGGTCTCCATGCTGACGTCGCCGACGCATCGGTGATTTATCGGCGAGGCGGCGCGATCCCGCGACCCGAACTGCTCGGGCCCCACTCGTGCGGCCCCCAGCCTCCCCTCGTCAGTGAGAAGGAAGGAACACGTATGCTCGGATCGTGCTGTTCCATGCTTGGAGCCATTCGTGAATGGGGCCCGAGCTGTGGTGCCCGACTCCTGCACAGGATTTGCCCGAGATGCAGGGTAGTGCTGCACTAGGAGACTCGACCTGTGTTTAGGGGGCATCCGTATGGTAATGACGATGGTAATGGCGGCGATGCTGATGATGATGATGATGATGCTGATGCTGATGATGACGATGACGATGACGATGATGATGATGATGATGATGATGATGATGATGATGATGATGATGATGATGATGATGATGATGGTGGTGGTGGTGGTGGTGGTGGTGAGGATGAGGAGGAGGATGATGCTGCTGATACTGATGCTGATGATGATGAGGAGGAGGAGGATGAGGATGAGGATGAGGATGAGGATGACGATGCTGATGATGATGATGCAGCATTTGTCCGAGATGCAGGATAGAGCTGCACTAAGGGGCTCGACCTGTGTTTAGGAGGCATCCGTCCCTCGGCCGCCGAGGCGGAAGGAGCGCGACAGGAGGATAACAAGGAATGTGAAGATGGCGATGGATGATGGTGATGACGATGACCGTGGCGGCGATGATGATGATGATGATGATGATGATGATGATGATGATGATGATGATGTTGATGATGCTGATGATGATGATGTTGATAGTGATGTTTATGACGATGGTGATGCTGATGATGGTAATGCTGATGTTGATGATGCTGATGATGCTGTTGATGATTATGATGGTGATGATGCTAATGGTGCTGGTGATGCTGATGATGATGATGATTATCATAATGCTGCAACGGATGATGCTGATGATGCTAAAGATGCTGATGCTGATGATGATGGAAATGGAGATGATGATGTGGTCATGGTCATGGTGGTGATGGTGATGATGATTAGGATGACGATGACGATGATGGTGCTGATGATGATGATGATGATGATGATGATGATGATGATGATGATACTGATGATGATGATGATGTTGATGATGATGATGATGATGATGATGATGGCAATGATGATGCGGATGATGATGGTGGTGGTGGTGATGACGGTGATGATGATGATGACGATGATGGCGACGATGATGATGACGATAATGCTGATGCCGATGATGATGGTGATGATGATGAGCAGGATGATGATGATGATGATGCTGGTGCTGATGCTGATGCTGATGCTGATGATTATGATGAGGATGGTGGTGATGATGATGACCAGGAGAAGGAGGAGGAGACGGATGATGATGTTTCTGATGATACGGATGGTGATGACGGTGGTGATGGTGATGATAAGGATGATGATGATGCTGATGATGTTGAGGATGATGTTGATGATGATGATAATGATGATGATGATGATGATTATGATTATGATTATGATGATGAGGTGGAGGAGGAGGCATATGAGACGGAGGAGGAGGAGGGTGTGGATGAGATGATTGAAGTTGTTTCTAATGGTGGTGATGATTACGATGAACCAGGAAGGTGAGGATGATAATGAGGAGGGGGAGGAGCAGTTACGACACAACGCAGGGGGCTCAGTGCCAGGACGAGAAGGGAGTGATGAGGTTGCGGCGCTCGAAGGCGGCAGGGGAGGAACAGCCAGCACCCCTCCCAGGAAAGGGGAGAACGCCGGCACAGCCCAAGGGCAGTAAACCTGCCCAGGCACCCCTCCCAGGAAAGGGACAACACCGGCACAGCCCAGGGGTACCAAGCCTGCCCAGGCCATGGACGCAAGGAGCACGTGCCGCCGAAGGGCCCTCGCGGGGCGGCACCTGGCCAGGATCGGGCCCCGGAAACGGCAGGGCCGTTTTTTCACCGTTTCCGAAAAAATGCCCCTTGAAAGCAATGTGCGAATAACAAAGATGGACCTCTTGTTGCTACCCATCTCTCCTGAGCCGTCTTTGGCGGTCTTCGGACGTCTTCGGACGGTCTTCGGCGTCTTCTGATGATCTTCGGCGGTTTCCGGCGGCCTTCGGCGGTTTCCAGCGGTCTTCGGCGCGAAAGCTGGAGGGTTGCGTTAAACGTGGGGTCCATGATCGAAGACCTACTGTTCCCTCTTTGCGCAGTGACCGACCGCCCCGGCATTCCTATAGGCCTGCCACGACATATTCTTAGAACCAAACAACGTTCGAATAACCACGATATGGTTCTTAGAACATCGGCCCGATGTGTTAAAACAAGACAGCCTCAGCCAGACATGCTCTGAAAACATACCGTGCAGACCACGAAAGGTACTCCTGAGGACTTTCCTTGGTGGGCCCACACTTAGTGGGCCCCGGAAACGGCAGGGCCGTATTTTGCCGTTTCCGAAAAAAGGCCCCTTGAAAATATCTGAAGGGGCCTTGGGACACAAATAAATACGCACAATTCTCAGGATTCACAACATTTCTCCATGTTTTCTGGATTGTCGTCTTCCCCCCCTATTGTCCATAGTTTCCCATATTGTCTTGGGAATCGACGATTAATTGTGTCTGTGTGTGTTCTTCCCTTTGTGGGCCCCGGAAACGGCAGGGCCGTTTTTTCACCGTTTCCAAAAAATGCCCCTTGACAATGGACGCGGCAAAAAAAACGGCGACCGGCAACGGCAAAAAAACGGTTCCAGGATTGGACCCGGAGCCGGAACGGGTCAAAAAGCGGCGACGGAGCCGGAAAAGAAACGGCGTCGGACCCGGCAATACGGAACTGGTAAAAAAAACGGCCCTGTCGTTTCCAGGGCCCGGCCCAGTCGAGAAAGTTCTCCGTGTACTGGTACCCTTGTCAAGGCTTGAGCCCTATCCTGCGCCAAGACCTGCCACTCTCCAAAACCGGATGCGGAGCAGAGCTTCCTCGTTGACGATTCGAGTTCCATCCAGGGCCGGCTAGATGGTCTGAGTGGCTTCGGATCATCGTTAAGGACAGGCGCTTGTCCTAACGAATCTCGCCACCTCGTGACTTTCCCCACCCTTTCTAGATGAGGCATGCGAGCGCCGTGACCAACCCACCACCGCTGTCGCTGAAAATGTGTCACCACCCAGTCTTGTACTGCATAATGTCTTGCTTCTGATCTGGCCTTCCTGATTATACATTGGGTCCACTCTACCCATGGCTCCTCAGGTGTGCGGTTGCACCACACAATCCTCCTCAGCATTGTGTTCAGTGTGGCTTTGTTCCGTCTGAACTCCTGCACTCGCGGAGACCACGATTCGGGAGCCCACAAGACAGTGCCGGCCACCGTGCTGCTGGAGAGGCGCAACCTCTTCTTTACGGAGTACGAATGGTTTAAGAGCAGATTCTGCATCTCCCAAAACGTATTCCAGCATGCGGCGCTGCGATTATTTTTTTTGTCCGCGCCAGTCACATCAACCATCGACAAATGGGCGCCTGGAAACTTCAAGCATTGGCCTCGTTCCAAGCTTTCAACGGAGAGTGCGGCCTCTAGCGCCACATGGCCCTGGTGTACATCCGCATTGAGTATCATACCCCCCTCTCTGCCAAAGCTCGTCCCCTCCTGCCAAAAAGCCCCGTCAAGAAGCAAGTTGAACAGCACTGGAGACAAAGTGTTACCCTGTCGTACACCCCAGCAGACAGCAAAACACATGCTGTCTTGTCCTGGCCAGCGGGATACGCAGCTCCGAACTCCGAAGCACAGTCTGCGAAGCACCCCAAGGGCAGACGCCCCCACGCCGAGCTGCAGAAGAACATCGAAGAGGGCGGCATGACGCACACGACCTAAAGCCTTTTCCACGTCCAGCGTTGCTATGCAAAGTCCTTCTCCCCATTCAAAATATGCCTCCACTACTGTTCGGGCAATGTGAACCACGTCGGCGCACCCTCGCCCTTGGCGGAACCCGAATTGTTCCTGCGAGAGCTTCTTGAACTATGGTGGGAGCGAGCCTGCTGTACAGTACTGTGTTGAACAAGTTTGCCCTTTCGGGAGGACGGTGATGGGCTTGTACACAGTGGAAGCAGGCAGAAAAAAAAGTATTTCCCCGCTGTTGGACATCCTTGCGATCAACCCATCCCAAAACTGGCCACCACGCAGGAACACATCTGTGTTGGCATGGCTTGGAACGGCTTGGTGGCGAGTGTGGAGCTCTACCCACTGAGAAAGATCGGACACATCGACAGTGGAAGATGCGGGAGGGCGAAGAAGGGACCGTTCGTCTGAAGGCTCGACCCCATGCCACAGACCATCTCCCCCTCCTGCTCCTCTTTTTTCTCCTGCATGTGCTGGCGAAGGCGGGATCCAGCTGCCGAAACCGAGATTGACGCAGGTGGGGTCCACGATAACAAGGCCGACGCCCCGCAATTGGTCCAGGGAAAGACAGATCGACAACGCGCGTAGAACAGCTTCTCCTCCCTCCCCCTCCTTCCGCTCCTCCCCTTCCTTCCCGTGCTGCCCCTCTCCCTCGTCCAGGTCCTCGTCCCCCCCCGTCCTCCACCCCCTCGCGGCGCCCCTTCGCGTTCTCGAGCCTCGCCCCCCCTTGCTCTTCCGTATCCCCCTGCTCGTCCTCAATCCTCGACGTCTTCGTCCTGCTTGACAATCTCCGGTCGGCAGTCTTGGCGGCATTGTGCTCTGTTCGTATTTGCTCGCGTGCTTCTTCTGCTCTGTCCTTTTGGCTCTTCGCTCTTTGCTTCACTCTCGTCCTCCTCGTCCTCACTATTCTCGTCCTCCTCGTCCTCATCCCCTGTGGGGCGATCAACCTTTCCTCCCCGAGGACCCTCTTGCCGATAGAGCTCTGGGGCTGCTGTCTCGGACTCGCGCCTGTGCCTCCCTCCTCCCTCCTGCACCGTATGTTGTTTACCTCTCCTGCTCCTCCCCTCTCCTCCTCCTCCGCCTCCACTCCCTCCTCCTCCTCCTCCTCCTTCTCCTCCACTTCCTCCTCCTCGTCCTCCTCCTCCTCCTTCTCCTCCTCTTCCCTCCCTCTCTCGTCCTCGTCGTCCTCCTCCCTTCGCCCTCCTCCTCCTCCTCCTCCTCCCTCCTTCTCCCTTCTCATCGTCCTCATCCCTCCCCTCCGCCCTCCCCGCGCGTTTGCTCCCGCGCACGGGGGCGCGAAGGCGGCGGCGACGCCGCCGACGTCCACGCCCTACTCCCTCCCACGGGTACCGCTTCCAGCCGGCCCGTTCCGATTCGCTCCCGATGCTCCGACGATCTTGCCCTCCCGCGCGGAGCGTAGGTGCAGGGCGGCTGGTCCAGGCTCAGGGCGGTGCTGAGGAGCAAGCGGTTGGGGCGCCTCGCCCCCCGCGCTCTCTCGCCGCAGACTTCCGCCGCCCCCCCGCCGCCGCGGAGCGGGTGCCAGGCGGGCCTCCTCCTCCTCCTCCTCTTCTTCCGTTTCGCTCGCAGCCTCAGGCAGATGCTTGTGGCAGCCTGTTCCAAGGAAGAGGCAGCAGAGGTCAGAGGAGGAAAAGGTACCCATACCTCCACCTTTTCCTCGTTTCCCCCTTTTTGGGCCTCCTCGGAGGCCCTCGTCGCCACCGCTGAATTCGCCTCGGAATTCTGGTCGGAACGCACCCCGGGAGAGGTCCGGGGAGCAGCGGTACGGTATCGGTACCTTTTGGCTTCCCCAAGAGGGTCGAATATATCGGGGCCCCAAGCGAGCCGGGGTGAAGATACCTCAGTGCATTCATAGACATTCCTATTTCTCCTCCTCCTCCGGCCTCCGCCTCCTGCTCGAGCTCCCCGGGCCCTCCCGCCTCTCCCTCCACCTCCTCCTCGAGCCAGGGCCTCGCCTCCCCTCGAGGTCCTGGCCCCTCCCGGAGGGGGGCCGCCTCCCGGAGAGGGGCCGCCTGCGCCGCCCCCGGCCCCGCGGCCTCCCCCGTCTCCCTCCTCCGAGCTCCTCGCGGCATGCTCGCTCCCCGCGGAGTGCCCGGCATGCTCGCCCTCGGCTCCCCCGCTGGTGGCCCGCCCCGCGGCGCGCTGCCGCCCTGCCCCGCCTCGTCGGCCTGGAGTGGCCGCAGCCGCCTGGTCTGAGCACGCCGCTCTCCGGTGCCCGAGGCCGCCGGCGCCCCCGCCCCCGCCGACCGCGGTCAGCTGCAAGATCCGACGCAAATCAGGAGGGAAAGAAACACGCAGACACCATCAATCGTCGTTCCCCAGGAAAATATGCGAAAATATGGGAAGTGGGGGGGAAGACGAAAACCCACAGAGTATGGGAACATATGGGGAATCTGGTTATTTGTGTCTATTTATTTGTGTGTCCCAGTTCCCCTTCAGCAAAGATCCAACGCAACGATCCAAGGTAAAGATCCAACGTGCAGGTCCAACGGAAAATGCAGCGCAAGCGTGCACTTGCATCTCAGAGGTCCATGTGCACTTGCACGCTTTCATGTCTAATTCTTCGGGGGTTCTTTGGTTTCTTGCGGGGTTAGGATCCTTTCATGTCTAATTGTTCTATCCTGGGCTCATGATGTTCCAACCTACTTTAGCCTTGATCACCTTAAAAGTACCGAAACCCGAGGGTTTGCACGTGTCGGGCTCTGGGAGACACTCGTCCGACACTGTTTCAACACTCTTTCGACACTTTTCCTGGTGCTCGAAGTTATTTCTGGGATGTGGTTCTTAAGTACGAGAGGAGCAACATAATCCTGGGCCTCTTCCTGGCCACTGGGGGGCAAGGAACAATTAGAAACGAACACAATTAGAAACGAGCACGATTAGCCGTATCTATTTTGGCTCAAGGCTATGAACCGCCCGACGACCGCGAGTCGGCCTCGGTCGGCGACTTCTGAGCGCGAGGGGGCTCGCGCTTTGAGGCCAAAGCAACTGATCACAATCGAGTTTTGAGCGCATGGGAGCCGATGGGAACCCTGGCGCGTTGTGGGCGTGTGCGTGCGGCACAACCGACAACCACCCGTGGAGGACCTGGTTCCGTGGCTGTGGCAAGGCGGCCCCCATGACGTCATCGGTGGTTACGTACCAGTGGCAGCAGAGCAAGCGCAAGCGGGTGCCGAAGCAGCAGGGCCAACGGCAGCCACAACGGTGGACGCAGCCGAGGGCCCAAGGCTGGTGGACGCAGCCAGTGGAGTGGCCAGCTCTGGCGACAGCCCCGAGGCCAAGGGCAGCTGTCCAGGCGCCGGCAGCGAACCACGTCGAGGACTTGGCGCGGCTCTGCGAGAAGCTCCACAAGGAAGGCGTGGTGGACCAGGAGGTGCTGGCAGCCGCGCAGGGCGCCAAGGTCAAGGCGGCCCAGGCAGCTGAGGCGGCCAAGCCTGACAAGGGCTTGGATGACCAGCTGCGCGCGGTGCTGAGCAAGATCACGTACAGGAGCGTGCCGACGAGCTGCGCGCCCTCACCGAGAAGCGCGTGGTGCTGCTGCAGCAGATGTCGGCCAAGGCGTCGGAGATCACCGACAGGGCGAAGGAGGACTCCGAGTTCATGCAGGCGTGCAATGAGCTCAAGGACGCCCAGAGGAAGGCCCATGAGAGCGAGCGGGCCCTGCGGGAGAAGTACAAGGACCACTTCGCCAGCGCCCCAGTGCCAGGGGGCCCACCAGCGGAGCCCGAGGCCACGGACCCGATGGGCCTCGATGCAGCAGCGCAGGAGAAGTTCTTCGAGGACTGGTGCAAGGGCATCGGCATCGACAAGGGCGTCATGGCGCAGAACATGGGCGACAACCTTTCTGTGGCTGATTGCGTGCGCAAGCTCTGCGAGTGCGCACCCGTTGGGGCAACAAAGCGTTCACGGCGTGGTTGACAGCGCAGGCCAGCCGCGGGCCGACGAGGAGTGCGGGGGCCATGAGAGCCCACGCGGGGCGCTACCTGAGGGCCAGCCTAGAACGCAAGTCCCAGCCCCCAGGGGCACCCGCGAGGTAAACGGCGCGAGGGGCTGGGCTCAGTCGCCAAGGTTATTGCTGGAGCCTGCCCCCCTGGTGCACCCACAGGGTAAACAGCGCGCGGGGCAGGCCCGCCGCGACGAGAGCACCTGGAGGTGGTGCCACCGCAGCGCATGCAGAACAGGGCAGGCGCAAACGAGGGTGAGGCAAGCTCTCGAAGGGGATTGAGATCTACACCGCCAACTGCAACACGTGGGCCAAGGGCGTCGCGTTCGTTGACGAGCACATCACCAAGCCGAGCTGCATCCTGGGCCAGGAGCACAGGCTGGACGATAACTGGAAGGAGGAGGTGCAGGCAGCGACCTGCAAGCGAGCATGGGCGATTGCGATGGCGCCCAGTGCGACGGGAGCTCGCGGGGGCCGCAGTGCTGGGACCTACGACATGGTGCCCAAACCCATCGGCCTCACCTACGCGTACGGCCAGCAGGAGCGGAACTGCTCACCCACAGGCATGCGAGGGCGCATATGTGCGGCCCGATGCCCGCTGTGGGGCACAGGAGGTGCGCTGCTGTTCTCGGCATCTGTGGACAGGCGGTGGGCTGTCAGAACGCAACCTGCTGATCCTGGACCGCATCGGCGAGCTCGCAGAGATGCATGCTGCCCCTTGGATTCTTGGCATGGACGCGCAGTTGGAACCCCGCACCTTGCACGAGTCGGGCTGGCTCCAAGACGTGGGAGGAGTGCTCCAAACCACTGGCAAGGTTACGTGCGACAGCATCGGAGGAGGACGCGAGATCGACTACTTCGTGGTCGCCAAGGGCCTCAGCCCTGCCCTCAGCCAGGCAGAGAGGGTGGGGGACAGTGAGGCCCCCCCGCGCTGGCCAGTGCGGATGCGCTGCCTGAAGCAGCCCAGGGAGGCCAAGGTGCTGCGCTTCATCAAGCCGCGTGCCTTCCCCATGGCGCTGCCAGTCGGGCGTGCGCCGCAGCCGCAGCAGCGGCCGTTGTGGCCGACCAACTGCACGGGCAGGCTCGACCAGGAGGACCTGGACTGGCGCCAGGTCTCGCGCACGGCAGAGGAGGAGCTCCTGGGCATCTGCCAGATCCCAGAGGAGGAGCGCCCACGGTACCGCGGCCGAGGCGATGCGCCGAAGACGGTGCTCACGCCGCTCCTGGGCCCCAAGGCGAGGGATGGCGTTGGGCAGACGGTGGAGGGCGCGGCCTGGCGCTGGGCGGCCAACAGGATCGGCAGCCACACACTGGTCGCTCAAGCAGCCAGGGCGAAGCGCCCAGACCCAGCTCGGGTGGCATGGCCACGCGAGTGCCTAGGCAAGGCGTTGCACCGAGGGCGACGCCGCTTGCGGCAGCTCGGGGCCACGGGACAGCGGCTGGACCACCTCCTCGTCGACATCGAACACTGGCGGCTGCACGAGGATGGCGCTAAGGAGCTGCTCACCGCAGTCATGGAGATACGGCGGTGGCTCCTTAAGCAGGCCGACAAGATAGTGAGTACGGTGGCTCAGGAGAGGGCCAAAGCGTGGATGGGGTCGCCTCAATGATGGCAGCAAGGGTGCAGCTGGTTTCTTGCGCCGCATGGCTCGCCGGCGCCATGCCGAGCGACCCCCCGCGCCCATCGCGAACTACAAGAAGGACGAGGTGGAGTTGCTCGACGGGTAGACGCTGGTGGATGGGCATGCGCACCAGCGGTACCAGCTCTGGGCCTCGCACGGGGCCGACAGCCGAGGAGATCACGACCGACCTTGGGAAGGACGAGTCTACCCCGCACCACTCGTCAGAGTTCCGGCCGATCGGTTCAGGGAGGCAGCCAGGCTGTTCAAGACAAGCACTGGCATCGGCCCTGACTGGTGTCACCCGGGATGGTGGACGTGGCTATCGTCGGAGGGCATCCAGGCGCTGGTCGACCTCGCCGAGTACATGCTCCACCACGTTCATTGGCCTACCCAGGTAGAGCTGTTGGCCTACTTCCTGGTGCCGAAGCCGCACGAGGATGGGCGCCGCCCGCTGGCCCTCTTGTGCTCCCTGGTTAGAGTCGTTGAAACGTTGATGGCAGATGAGTATCGCAAATGGGAAGAGATAGTCGCACAACCCTATGACTGGGCTAGCAGAGGTAAAGGTGCTGAGGACGCGATGTGGGACCTCATGCTCAGGGACGAGAGCTGCCCAGAGGACCACATCAACGCGGCTGTGGTGAAGGACCTGTCCAAGGCGTTCGAGCACGTCACCATGAGGCGCCTGTGGGAGCACGGGCGCAAGCTGGGGATGTCAGAGCAGGTGCTCCACCTCATGATCTCGATCTTCACTATGGAGAGGGTCGTTACGCTGGATGGTATGGTGGCCTCTACACGGATGCGTGCGTGGTCGGCAGCGGCCGCAGGCAGTCGTGGTGGTGCACCGGCGCTCAAGTGTTTCACCATCATCTTGTTGGACATGGTCATTGCCAGGCCGTGCCTGGAGGGGGCCAAGAGGCACGTCAAGCTCTACGTCGACGACACCACGCTCCACCTGCAGGGCGAGCGGGAGGCGGTGGTGCACGAGGCGAAGGAGTCTGCGATGGCATACATACAGGCAGCTGAGGCAGAAGGCCTCCCTCTGTCGCTCACCACGCACAAGAACGGCGTCACCAAGAAGAGAAATTTCTATGTCTACACGGCAGACAAGCAGGCCAAGGCCAAGTTCAAGCTCTGGGCGAAGGACTGGGGCCTGGAGATCCAAGAGGAGGGCGCGCAGCTGGGCGTGGACTTCACGGGCGGTGTCGGCGCGCAGCGGCGGCCCAAGCAGCAGGAGCGCGCAGAGGTCATGGTCACGAGGGGTACCAAGCTGAACATCCTTAAGAAGCAGGGCGCCAGCTTTGGCACGGCCAAGGTCGCCAAGCTTGGCTTCTTGCCGTCCATGCGCTACGGGGTGGCCTGTATCGGAGCGCCGCCGAAGCTCATCGAGAGGGCTCGCATCAACATGTCGATGGCGCTGAGCGGCGAGGCCATGGGCAAGGATCGCACCTTGCGCCTGTGGCTCGAGGAGGCCGACCCAGCGGTGAGCCTCACCATTCGGCCAGTGGTGAAGTCGGCTGAGGTGGTATGGAGTCGGGCCATGGACGAGGAGGCTATGGTCGCGGCATGGAGGAAGGCATCAGCGCGGCTGGCCACGGCAGGCACGGTGGCATGGTCGGCAGTCAAAGGACCTGCAGAGGCAGTCTTGAGGACCCTGCGCGACCTCGGCTGGTCATGGCCTGCGCCGTGGACGCTGCTCACACCAGCGGGCGTCCATGTGCCATGGCACGCGATTGCGCCTAAGATGGTCAGGTACAAGCTGGAGGGGGCCATCGAGCGGCAGGTCCTCACGAAGTGGGCCACAGAGAAGGGCATCGCCGAGGAGGTCCCGATGCCGTTTTTGGAACCGGTGAGGGCGCTGCTCAAGAAGCGCAGGTGGGCTGCGCATCAAGGCGCCATCAAGGCCTACGTGGGGCAGGACTACTGCACGCAGGCCGAGCTCCAGCAGCGCGGCACCGTAGCCGACGGCATGTGCCAGCAGTGCAGGCGCCCGCCGGGCACTCAGAGGCACCGCTTCGGGCGCCGCGAGGCCCACGAGGAGAGCAGGGCCAAGCTCGCCGACAAGCATGCGGGCATTGTGCAGCGCATGGCGGGCTCAGGCGAGAGCTTGCTGCTCAATTGCGGCCTGGTGGCGCACCCCCATCCATGACGTTGAGGGCGACACCCAGATCGAGCAGTACCCCTCGGTCAACG
The DNA here is from genome assembly GCA_963575745.1 of Prorocentrum cordatum. NCBI lineage: Eukaryota > Dinophyceae > Prorocentrales > Prorocentraceae > Prorocentrum > Prorocentrum cordatum. The sequence continues at coordinate 651,566 of CAUYUJ010019460.1, forward strand.
CAGAGGGCGACGACATCTGCGAGGACGACGTCATGCCGTTCATCTCGGGGGTCTGCTTCACTGACGGCTCGGGCAAAGGCGCCAACACGCTAAAGGGCTACGGCTGGGGCTACATGTGGTTCGAGGAGCTTGCTGGTGAAGGTCAGTACACGGCGCTTGGTGGAGCATACGGTAGCCTGCCAGGAGTACGAGCTGATCTGTCGGTGGGGCGTGCCGAGCTCCAGGCCATCTGGCATGCCCTGCGCAGGGCGATGCCCCCCACCACGCTGGTCACCGATTACGAGATGGCGGTGAGAGGCATGAGGAGGAGCCGACAGTGGTGCACGGCGCCGCGGAGGAGCTTTGCGACATCTGGATGCGCATCTGGAACGTCGTGGACGAGACATTCCCGAACATGGATGGCCTCACGGTGGTGCATGTGCGGTCGCATGGCAGAGGGCAGAACTCGTTCCACGTGCACGGCAACAAGATCGCCGACGAATTGGCGGTCAAAGGAGCGCAGCTGGCCATGCCGCCGCAGTGGCAGATCGACGTCTGGCAGGACCGCTGGAAGACGGTGCAGCAGGTGCTGGACTTCGTGGCAGACATGGCAGTGGAGGTCGGCGACTTCGGGGACGTCGCGCTGCCCACCAAAGAAGAGGCACGGGCGCAGCGCCGACGAGAGGCCCAGCTGCGAGGACGGCAGCCCGAGGCTGACGAGGCGAGGCCTGCCATGACCTCGGCAGGGCATGCCACGGCTACGGCAGCGGCAGCTGTGGCGGCGGCAGCGGCAGCGGCAGCGGCAGCAGGCGCATCGCCTGAGGAGGTGGCTGCCGCAGCTGAGGTGGCTGCGAGGGTGGCGACCCAGCCAGCAGCAGCAGCCGCGCCTGCCGACGACGAGATGGAGGAGGACGACCCCGTCGAGGACCCCGACGGTGGCGGCGATGCTGCAGGGCCGAGCGCGCCTGCTGGCCCTGTGGCGCGAGGACGGCCGCGGGACCCGACGATCAGGAGGCGCAACTTCGTCACGGAGGACCAGCGGTACAGGTGCCTGGACTGCGGCGCGCGCTCCAAGGTGCAAGGGGCCCGAGCGGCGCAGTGCAAGCGCCAGCGGTGCCCTGGAGTGCGGCAGCGAGTGATCTATCTATGAGGGTGGCTCTGGACGTGGCGGTGGAGTAGGCGCGCATGCGCATAGGAGTCGCAGCCGAGGCCGAGGCGCCTTGACGCCTAGCTCACAGCCGCCCGTGCCTGTTGCGCCTGCCCCTCCTGCTGCTCCTCCACCTCCTCCAGAGGGGCCAAGCTCGGGGCCAGCCCGTGCTAGTGAAAGTGTGGCCAGCAGGGCCCTAGACCCAGCGCAGGGGCACCAGCTGTACCGCGCGGGGCCGTATACCTTTTGTGGCCGATGCGGGGTGCGGTGCTCAGGGCGTGTTTTTTTTTTTTTTTTTCCGATCCTTAGGTGACCGCTGCCGAGGTCATACGGCCTCGAGACAGGTCACCTGCGCGAAGGCTAAGTTGCTTGGTGGTTGGCACACCACGCAGGTGGGTGTGCGAGTAGCCGAAGCAGCAGTGCGGCTCTCAGACTGTGAGGTCCGCGCTTTTTTCGGGGTGGCTTAGTGGCTGCCTGCCGTCACAGCTCGCGTGCAGCCGTTGCGTCGCGAAGCATTGCCACGGCAAAAAAAAACGAGCACGATTAGAAATGACTGACGTGCAGAACACAAGCGCAAAAGTGGATCGTCCGTTTTGGGCTCCGTTGGGCATCTGGGAGGCCTCTGAGGCCTCTGGCCCTCCTCCATTATCATGTCGGGGTACACACAGCCGCGCCAGCGATAGAGGCTTTCTGTCGCAGTCGGGGTTCTCCCCAAGCATTGCTTGCACCCGTTTTACCAGGTTCTTTGAGGTACTCGGGTGGGTGTGCTCGGGTTTCGGCCGGTTCCCACTTGGCGGAACCTCGTGGGCGCCTCGTGCTGAATGGGCGTGGCGAGGTGTCGCCTGGTGCCCGCCCGCGGGCCGTGGTCTCGTGCGCTGGGTGGGCGTGCCGAGGCTTCGCCCGGTGCCCGCCTCGTGGGCGCCTCGTGTTCGCCTTGTGCGCTGGGCGGGTGAGCCGAGGTCTCGCCCGGTGCCCGCCCGTGGGCGCCCGTGGTCGCCTCGTGCGCTGGGTGGGTGTGCAGAGCTCTCGTTGGCCTGGTGCCGCCCGTGGGCGCCTCGTAGACGCCCCTTTGGGCGCCTCGTGCTGAGTGGGTGTGTCCGTGGGCTTGCGAGCGCCTTGTGCGCTGGCTGGGTGTGCCGAGGCTTCGCCGGGTGCCCGCCCGCAGTCGCCTCGCGGGCGCCTCGCGGGCGCCTCTTGCGCTTGGTGGGCGTGCCGCGGCTCCGCCCGGTGCCCGGCCGTGGCCGCCCGTGGGCGCCTCGTGGGGCAGCCGCAGCTGGTGCACTGCGCAGTCGTTTGCAACAAGGCTTGCACCGCACAGCCTGCACGGCACTGCTCGCATCGCACAGCTCACGCCACACGGCTTACACCACGCAGTTTGCGCCACATGCACTGCACTGCACAGGTTACACCACGTAGTTCATACCACGTAGCCTGAGCCGCATAATTTACACCATGCCGCTCGCACCACAGCAGCTACACCACATAGCTTGCACCTCGTAGTTTGCACCGCTAAGCTTATATCTTATATGTTCTACCACATCAATTGCTCCGCATAGCTTGCACCACATATCTTACACCTCCACAGTGCAATACTTTATTGCTTAGGGGTCCACTCCAGCTCACAGTTCACAATTTGCTCAAGACCCCCCCAATTCCACTCCGCCCGACAGCCCGTTCCAGCCCTCCCCACGCGAACCAACCCCACCGCCTGACGCGAGTCAGCCACCTCGCGCCCAGCGCCAGACAGCCCCATTCTACCTTCCCCACGGTATACCCCACAAGTTTTTGTTACCACTCAGTCAGAGTAGGCTCAAGCCAACGGAGCGCACGCCGCCCGAGAACTGACGTGTGCGCGCTCTCCAAGCACGGCCTCGTGATAGCACCCGTGGTTGTGCGCGCCAGCCATACCCCCAGAGCTGGGGTGCGCTCCTGCCCGGTGGTGCCGCAGACTGGCGCCGTCCTGCCGATTGGCGCCGCTGGACCATCGGGTCACTCGAGGAGGGCCAGTGTGACCACGGCGGCCCTCGTGGCGTGTTGTTCATCCTTCTGGCACTCCAGATGAGGAGGAGGAGGAGGAGGAGGAGGAGGAGGAGGAGGAGGAGGAGGAGGAGGAGGAGGAGGAGGAGGAAGAGGCTTCTCGCCGCCGCGGCCGGACCCGAGTCGCGAAGCGAGCCAGGATGGACGGCAGGGGTCCTGGCACCGATTCTGGGCGGATTCGGCGCGGGCGGGTCGTCTCCAATGGCCCTCTTCTGAGTCAACCCCGCGTCGCGCGTCGCGGCCTCGGCCTGGGAGCTGCCCTTCTCCACGGTGGCCTCGCGAGGGCGCGAAGAGAACTGCGCGTCGCGCGCCGCGGTGTGCGGTTCGCAGAGTCAGGTGACCTGGGAATTGATGCAATTGGCGTTACAGTGGAGGCCCGTGCCAAGAAACACCCTCCTTGCCTCCAGGGTGCCCTGGGTTTCGTGGGTTTCGATAGTTTTGCGATGGAAAGCATGACGTTCCCACACCAAAAACCAATGGACGTCCTGGAAGGTTTCTTGTGGATTGGCCTCCACAGTATAATTGTTCACTACTTTCAGGTCAGTGCATGCCCCGCAGGATTGGTCGATACTCTGGGATTCAGACTCGGAACGATGAGGCCGGCCTGACCCGCCCCAGCCCCCGTTTGTCTGTCCGCGTTGAGCCCGCAGCTCCGCTTGCTTTGGCTCAGGCCCCCCCGCATTCCTCTTCCGTTGTCGCTCGTCCTACCCTCCTTCTTGCACCCCCCCTCAGTGTTCATCCGTTGTGTTTCACTTTACCTATTCCTTGCCCTTTCCCTCTCTTGCCACCCCGCCCTGAAGGTGTGCTGTGGTGCTCATCGTCATGGCTGCCGTGATAAAAGGCTCCGTGGAGGCAGGGACCCGGGACGAGGGGCATACTGCGGGGGGAGGCCTCGAAACAGTTGCATGGATCCTTCGAGCCGCGACCTCTTCCGTTCTCAACATTCGGCTTACCTGGAGGATTCCCAACGCTGCTCTGGAAGGGTCTCCTGCCGAATGGGGTTCGAGGCTATCATCCCGAGTCGGCAGGATCAAGAATTAATATGCGAATTGTGAAGGCCAGGTTCGGTCAGCTCCAGTGAGCGATCCCGTCGCTGTCATGATGGCGGTTCAATGGGCAGTGGCTTTTGCATCAGGCATCATAGGTGGCTACTCTGTGGCTACTTCGCAGTTCTCCTGTATCGGCTCAACCGCTACTCAGCGCATGTTCCAGAACAGCGTGCATTGCACACACCCGTTTCTCGAACGTGTTTGGGATCATGGCCGTTTTGTTCCCCTAATCCGCGACGTCGATCGCAAGGTCCCTAACGGAGTTGTGCGGGGTCCGAGGTACATGGTTAGTTTCACATGCCGCTGCAGACTTTCCTGGGATGATGAGAGTGGTCGATCGCAAGGGGCCGCATGCGCCTTTGGGAGACTTAAGGCTGTCGATGTGTCACAGCAGCAGCCTGCGTAGGATCGATTTGCGCTCCTGCGTCCCAAGTGGATTGATCCGTGTCTCCAGTGAAGCTGATTCGCACAAACGACGTGATCCCAGTCAATTTGCATGTCTTCCTCGCACCCGAGTCCAAGCACAGGGGTCCCGAAGCGTTTTTGAGGTGCAGACAATACGGGAACTGATGAAACGCCTCTCTTTGCTTTGGCCCCTGCGTCCTTGCACTTATCCCTGCTGAGCTCTATTTCTCTACCCTTACTGAACCCTTGCGATGGTGTTGCGTCCTGACTGGCGATGTCAATCTAAATCGGATCTTGGCTGCAGGTGCCGAGATGCCTTCACCGTAGGACGCATGCGGCCAAGACTCTGAAATGAGGAGCAGTTCGAGTTCGGGGGGGGCTCGGTGTTCCTGAGGCGCTTCTATTGTTGCTCATCTACCCCTCCTTGTGCCCCCCTTGCGCTTCGCGGACCCGAAAGGGGCTTCGTTCCTTACCTAGCGTTCCTCACGGTAGCACGGCGACTGTATTCCACAGCCCTTGGGGCGGCGATCCGCTCGTAGACCGCCATCTCTTGACGGGCCCAAGGCGCGGGCAGTGTGAGCAGTGTGCCTCGAGCGGACGCGCCTCCGTAGCGTGGCGGTACCTCCTGGGGGGCCCCCAGGAGGAAAGGGGAGGGGGAGGGGGAGGGGGAGGGGGAGGAGGAGGAGGAAAGGGGAGGAAAGGGGAGGGGGAGGAGGAGGAGGAGGAGGAGGAGGAGGAGGAGGAGGAGGAGGAGGAGGAGGAACGGCTCAAACTGAGTTGGAGGGGTCGATCTGGACCCCCCTAGTGCAGAGCAGCTCTTTGGTATTGGGGGGCGGCCAGGGCGGCAGGCCGGCGAGGGGAGGAGATCCTGCCCTTCCACGCCGACCACCGCTGGGGCTTCGGCCCGATGATGATCGGGCGGGGCGGGGGGCCTCGGCGGCGCGCCGCCGGGCGCTCGGAAGCTCGAGATCAAGTCGCAAAACTGCAATAGTTCTCCAGAATGCCATTTTCTGGAGGCCGGTTCCTGGAAGTCAATCGAGACCTGGCCCGAATGTCGCTCTTCTGTCTCCAGGTGAATTTTATCATCTTCTGTAGGCTCACGTGCATGTCACCTCCAGTGGGGGCGAGAGGGGGTGCGGCCATCGGGTCGGGGGGCGTCGGCCGTCCGCCGTCGGTGCAACGGTGGGGTCCTGAGGGACGGGGCGCCCCGAGGGCGGGGTGCCTCAAAGAGTGTGAAACCACCATTGGATCCCTGAGCACTCCCAGGCGGCGCCGGCGCGAATCGCGACGTGACTGGCCCGCCCCCCCTCCCGCCCTCCCGTGATCGCCAAGGGATGAAGAAACGGCCTCGTAGATCTCGCTCACCCAATTCGGCGGCGAGCCCGAGGGGGAAGCGAGAAGGAGAAGGCCTCCTCAGAAGGCTCGGAAGACCCCTGGCCTTTTGAGACGTCTCCTAAGCCTCCCCCGAAGACGCAGAAAACCTCTCAGGACCCCATCTTTGAACAACCGAGTCCGCCCCACCGACTCTGTCCAGGCCCATCCTGGGCCCCTGGATCGAGGAGGAGGAGAAGGAGGAGGAGGAGGAGGAGGAGGAGGAGGAGGAGGAGGAAGGACGAGGAGAGCGGGGACGAGGAGGAGGAAGAGGAGAGGAGGAGAGGAGGAGGAGGGAGGAGGAGGAGGGGGAGGGGGAGGGGAGGGGGAGGAGGAGGGGGGGAGGGAGGAGGAGGAGGAGGAGGAGGCGGAGGAGGAGGAGGAGGAGGAGGAGGAGGAGGAGGAGGAGGAGGAGGAGAGGAGGAGGAGGAGGAGGAGGAGGAGGAGGAGGAGGAGGAGGAGGGAGGACTAGGAGAACGGGGACGAGGAGGAGGAGGAGGAGGAAGGACGAGGAGAACGGGGACGAGGAGGAGTGCGGTGCGCCCTCTCGGCCTGGCCAGGGAGTCGCGCGCGCGCCGGGTGTCCGGTGTCCGCGTCCCGCGTCCCGGGGGCCCTGGCGGGTGTGTGGGCGTCGGCACCGCCAGGGCTCGTCGCGGCACAGCGGGGTCCTCCTCCTCCTCTTCCTCCTCCTCTTCCTCCTCCTCCTCCTCCTCCTCCCTCCTCCCTCCTCCTTCCTCCTCCTCCTCCTCGGCCGCGTCTGGGACCCAAGTCGCCGTTGAAAGAGAAGGGTGTGCGTGGGAGGAAGGAAGCGTGGGGACAACTGGGCGTGAAGGAGTTGGGACGTGAGCGAAAGCTCGTGGGAGCAGTTGTGGGTCCAGGTGTGCACGAATATTCTGGGGATGTCTCTCTACGAGCTGTGTCGGCTGAGCAGCACCTCGTACGGACACCTTGGGCTGGTGTTTGTCGGTCGGTCAAGACGGACTCGGAGGTTGCCCTTCGGAGTCAGCGCGCCAGGCTCTTGGTTCGACAGCGTGCCACGTTGGCGCCAATCCGGGGCTCCACGAGCCCTGGCCATCTTCCGAGGGGCGATGCCCCGTCTCAAGCCCGTCACCAGGCGCGCCGAGGAGGTCTGCCCCTCGGGAAGTGCAGTCAAGAGGGAAAGCGTGCAAGGCAAGAATGCAAGACCCGAGCTGGAACAATCGTAATGTTGCGTTCGGCCAGAAGCCGCAGGATGCAAGTCCCACAACCTCAGGCCGCAAGCTCAGCCTTGATGAAGTGCACTGGGGGCCCATGCCAAGAAACGCCCTGCTTGCCTCCAGGGTGCCTTGGGTTTCTCGGGTTTCGATGGTTTCGTGATGGAAAGGGTGACGCTCCCACACCCAGAATCGATGGGCGTCCTGGGGCCTCAGGGTCGGGTTTCTTGTGGAAGGTTTCTGGTGGACTGGCCTCCACCGTACGGTACGCCCTCCTGGCCTGGCCAGGGAGGCATGCACACCGATCCAGTGCCCGTGTCCCGAGTCCCGGGCCGTGGCAGGTTTTGGGCGCCGCGTCACTGCTAAGATTCGTCGCGGTATCATTCCACTCCCCCTCCTCCTCCTCCTCCTCCTTCCCCTCGACCTCCTCCTCCTCCTCCTCCTCCTCCTCCTCCTCTCTCCTCCTCCTCCTCCTCCTCCTCCTCCTCCTCCTCCTCCTTCTCCCCCATCCTCCTTCTCCTCAGCTCTCTTGTTGGGCGGCGGCCGCGGCCCGTGCCTTCCCCCATGCGCGCCAGGCGCGCGTGCCATGAATCCCCGCCTCCACAGCTTTCCCCCTTCTCGTCCCGCAACTGCGTTGACAAGAGCAGAGAAACGTGGATCCTGTGCCCGGGATGGGCTCGGCCAGGATCGGTGAGGTGGTCAGTCGACGTCCCGCGGTCTGGGGAAGCAGTGGGCTTCCACCAGCGCGTTAGGATTGAGTTGATGCCGCGCGCCAGAACATCTTGAGCAGACTGCTGCGCGTGATTCGGAGCTGCATTGCCGCAGGGCTTACTCTCCAGATAGATGTGAGCCATCGGCCGTGACCGATAAGGGAGGAGGGAGGAGGAGGAGGATCATGAGCAAGAGGAGGACGTGGAAGGAGGAGACGTGTGGCTCGCACTGCCTAACGTATTGCCCAATGCAAACTTGCATTACCGTCTCACGAGCAGGGGGAACATCGCTGAACCGAAAGTCATATTTCGGCCGGCGGGAAGCTACGCCACAGTGCGCGATGGGCAGCTATCGCGTGTGCAGTAAGTTTCTTGAGCCCAGTTCCAGAAGCAGTCAAGTCGCTGAAGCAAGGGCCACTTCGGGTTCAGGAGGGGCTCTGGCTCTCAGGCCGTGCCTTGTGGATCAGAAAAGCAGTTCGTGGCCGAGGCTCACTGTGGCCTCCTTTTCTGGCGTTATTTGTGGCAGCACAATGGCGATGTGGTGTAAGCAGTGAGTGTGCTCGACCACATGCTCCGCACATTTCAAGAGTCGAGTGCCCAGACCTCGGATGCATTTCTAGTTCTTGCCCGTGCGCTGTCACCAGAACCCTCGGCCCAAGTTTCTCGTCACAGGTGGCTTCTGGACGGTCTGGGCCCGAGCACGGCCATCGAAGGCTAAAGATCACGAAACGTTCCGATCCGAGTTTTCTTGAAGTCGTTGGATGATTTGTTATGAATGGGCAGAGCGACTAGACACACACCCACACCCACGAGTACGCCCGGAGGCACGCCTGCAGACAGTCAGGTAAGTTGGTACGGTTTGATAAATCGGCCCGAAGACGAAAATCGCACGAAGGTGCCAGACTGTTGGTCCAGCCAGGTCACGGGCCGTCGGCGCAGCCAGCCTGGGGAAAAGGGGGTTGGCGGCAGGTCGCGGGCGTTGGGCGGAGCGTGGGGCGCCAGAAAACGCGTGCAGGGCCCCCCCGCAGAGGATCCGCTACCACCCATATGCGGATCCGAAGAATATTGGACGGATCCTGCACGAATTCGTTGGGTTTTGGACGGACCCGAGTGGTGGGAAAGTCGTGTGCTTCGCACGGATCCCGTCTGACCCTGGTACCCTTGTGCAGCAGTAATACAGAGCAGCCGTCGAACCCGAGGACGCCTTGCCGAGGGCACGGGCCCAGGCGCCTTCTAGGATTCGATTGGGGCTCTCTTGCCGGAGGTTGCCCTAGGCGTAAGTCGGGCCTGTCTCTCTGCAGGAGGCAAATTCAAAATAGACAAAATATAGCCTGGGGACGATTTCTTGAATACTTTGACCATGTTCGAGCATTTTTTGCGTATTCGGCTTTCGCCCCAAATCCACCTGTAGGGGGACATGCCCGACCTAACCTTAGGCGGCTCCTTCTAAAGTTGCTCTTTGAGTTCCAACGTTTGGACCGTCGCGCGTTCTGATCATTGGAACTCGCCGTCGCCGGCATCGTCGTCGTCCTCGCCGCAGCAATCGCCGTCGCCGTCGCCGTTGCCATTGTCGCTGTCGTCGTTGTCGTCGCCTTCGCCGCCGCCGCCGCCCCGCCCGTGGTCTGTCGCGGTCGCCACTGCCGTCGTCACCGCCTTCACCTTCGCCGTGCCTGTGGGAGCTCCTGAGCGCACCTGGGCGCGCTCGCGCCCGTGCGCCGTCTGGAGGTTCCGTCACGCGTCAAGTCCAGGCAAATCGTATTAATTTTACCTAATTGTCTGCAGTGGCGCATATTGTGGCGCTTCAGTGGATGGTTCCGACGTGGTTCCCAAGCTTCACTGGTACTATAGACCAGTTAAGGAGCGCGTTCATAGCGCGCTCTCGAAACCGTCTCAGTGTGAGCAGAGGCGCAGGCATCTGAGCGCTGACGTGAGCGTTGGCCGATTTCCACCACATTGATGATGTCACAGTCTGCGTTTTGGAAGGGCGCGCCGATCTCGGCCAGCTCTGGCCTCTCCAGAGCGGCCCGAGACCTTCGTGTTGCCAGCCTCCGCCCTCCAAACGCCGCGGACGCCGAGCGCCTATCCCCACTTCCTGTTGCACGTGCGGCGCACTTTGAGCTGGCACGCGTCAAGCGTTGGCAGCACGGTGCTTGCGTAGCCGGCGCGCGCCGCCCTCGCACCGCACGTTCCAATCCAGTCCAGAGTTTCCAGATGTGCGCCCCCTTGGGCGACGACATCAGGCGTGGGCAGCGCCCTGCTCTGCCCCCGTTCGTTCGGGGTACGGCTCAGGAAGCTGTTCTTCATCACGGCGGTCACCTACATCCTTGCCGCAGTCGTCGTCGGCAGGACCTTCTGGGCAGTCTACATTGCTTCGCGAGCTTCCCTCGTGATGCTTGTATTTGGTGCAGTCGGAACACCCGGGTCAGAAATCGGCATGCCAGCGGGTGCCCCACGGTTTCTTCGGATCTCCATTGGGTCGCAGAGCCTCGGGGGGCCTACGGAACTCAGGGTTGACGAGTGGTGTGCCACTAAAGAGGTTTCACACAACAAGGTCTCTTAAAGAACGTGCTTGCTGTACAGCGTGCTGTGTTGCCTCCGAGCGCTCGTAGTGCGCCGTCTGCCATCCCTGCACGTCTCCTCTGCCGCCGCGTCAGCTCGGGCAGAGCTGGTCTCCCAGGGCCCGCAAGTTGCAGTATGCTGATCTGGAGAGGGGGTCTGCCTGGGGCGAGCGCGCGTGACGGAGAGGGGGAGGCGGAAGGTGAGGAGGAACGTGAGTGGAAGGAGAGCGAGGGAGGGAGAGAGGGATGAAGGACAGACGTAAGCAGGAGGAAGACGAGAATGAGAGTAGGGGGTAAGAGGAAGAGGAGGAGGAGGAGGAGGAGGAGGAGGGATGACGCAGGATGGAGATGAGAGGGGTGGGCAAGGACGATCATGACGGGAAAAGAGTGACGATTATATATGAGGAGTATGGGTGATGGTGATGATGGTGATGATGGTGATTATGATGATGATGATGATGATGATGATGATGATGATGATGATGATGATGATGATGATGATGATGATGGTGATGATGATGATGATATTGATTATGCTGATGATGCTGATGATGCTGGTGATGCTGACGCTGATGTTGCTGCTGATGATGAAGACTATGATGCTGCTGCTGCTGATGATGCTGCCGATGAATATGACGGTGATGGCGATGGTGATGGGGACGGTATTGCTGATGATTATGGTGTTGATGTTGATGCTGATGATTATGATGATGATGACGATGATGATGATGATGATGATGTTGGTGATGCTGATGATGATGATGATGATGATGATGATGATGTTGCTGCTGATGATGATGATGATGATGATGGTGACGAGGATGATGATGCTTATATAACTGACGTTGGTGATACTGTTGCTGTTTATGTTGCTGCTGATGCTGATGATGCTGATGACGATGATGATGACGATGCTGATGACGATGATGGTGTTGCTGATGACGATGCTGCTGACGATGATCATCATGGTGATGATGATGATGATGATGATGATGATGATGATGATGATGATGATGATGATGATGATGCTGAGCATGAGGATACGGAGGATTATGCTGATGATATTGATGATGATACTGCTGCTGCTGATGATGCTGATGATGTTGTTGCTGATGTTGAGATGAGGCTGATGATGACGAGGAGGAGGAGGAGGAGGAAAAGGAGGAGGAGGAGGAAGATAAGGCGGATGCGGAGGAGGATTAGGAGGAGGAGAACAACACCATCACACAGGAAAACCAAGAAGGAGGATGAAAACGAGGAGGAGGAGGAGGAGGAGGAGGAGGTGGAGGAGGAGGAGGCGGGGAAGGAGGAGGCGGAGGGGAGGAGGAGGAGGAAGAGGGTGATTCGGGGGATGACGGAGGATGGTTAGGAGGAGGAGGAGGAGGAGGAGGAGGAGGAGGAGGAGGAGGAGGAGGAGGGAGGGAGGGAGGGAGGGAGGGAGGGAGGGAGGGAGGGAGGAGGAGGAGGAGGAGGAGGAGGAGGAGAGGTAGAGGAGGAGGAGGAGGAGGACACGAGTAGAATCAGGAGGACGAGGACGAGACGAGGACGAGGACGAGGACGAGGACGAGACGAGGACGAGGACGAGGACGAGAGGAGGAGGAGAAGGAGGAGGAGGAGGAGGAGGAGGAGGAGGGGGAGGGGGAGGGGAGGAGGAGGAGGAGGAGGAGGAGGAGGAAGAGGCGGAGGAGGAGGAGGAGGAGAAAGAGGAGGAGGAGGAGGACGAGAACGAGGAGGAGAATGAGGAGGAGGAGGAGGGGGGGACGAGGAGGAGGAGGAGGCGGAGGAGGCGGAGGACGCGGAGCAGGAGGAGAGGAGGAGGAGGAGGAGGATGAGGAGGAGCTTGTGGTTCCTAAGAAGATGAAGCGGAGGAGGAGCACCCGACGAGGAACGGGAGGAGGTGCCGTCGTTGTCGTGGTGGTGGTCGTCGTCGTTGTCGTCGCCGCCGCCGTCGTCGCCATCGCCGCAGTCGTCGTTGTTGTCGCCGTCGTCGTCCTCGACGTCTTCGTCGTCGCGACGGCTGGATTCCTTTTCGAATTTAGGGTGACGGCGCACCTCTGGAACCCAGAAATCCAGTGTTGCTTTTTTGGCGACGTTGGCACCAAGGGGTCTGGACCCTTTCGCGAGGGCCCGTTTTTTTTCTGAGTTGGGTTTGAACGGTTTTAGGGCATGTTGAGATCCCCCAGAAACCAGGCGCACGCGTGCCATCTGGATGACGCATCATACTTCAGTGTTCCGCCCGCTCGATCTGATCCGCCCGTCAGGGTCCGCCCGCCCGACCCGACCCGCCCGCCCGACCGACCCGTCCGTTAGGGTACACGTGCGCCAACCCGATGATGCATAATACTTGAATGTCCCGCCCGCCCAGCACGACCCGCCTGTTACGGCACGCCTGCCCGACCTGATTTGCTCGTCAGGGTCCGCCTGCCAGACTCGACTCGCCCGCCCGACCGACCCGCTCGGTAGGCTGCAATCGCGCCAAGTCGATGATGCATCATACTTGCGTGTCCCGCCCGCCCGACTCGATCCGCCCGTTAGGGTCCGCCCGCTCGACCCGACTCGCCCTTGTTCTCGTTCTCGTTTCCGTTCTTCTCGCCTTCGTTTCGCATTCGCTCCGCTTTCGTTCCGCCTTCGTGTCCGCGTTCGTTCTCGCCTCCGTTTCGTTTTTCTTTGTTTTTTTGTATCCGCCCTCGTTCCCCGCTTTCGCCTCGCATTCTGCTTTCGCTTCCGCTCTCGTTCTCGCATTCGCTCTCGCCTTCGTTTCGCCCTTGTTGCGTGCTCGTTTCCGTCTCGTTCCCGCTTTCGTTCCCGCCTTCGTTCCCGCTTTCGTTTTGCGTTGGTTTCCGCTCACGTTCTCGCCTTGTTCTCGCCTTCGTGTCGCCTCCGTTTGGCCTTCGTTCTCGCCCTTCTTTATCGCCTTCGCTCTCGTTTTCGTTCCGCTTTCATTTCGCCTTCGTTTCCTCTCGCGTTCTCGCTTTCGTTCTCGCTGTTGTTTCGTTTCGTTTCGCCCTTGTTTCGGTCTTGTTCTCGCCTTCGGTTCGATCTCCTTTCCTTTTGTTTCCGTCTCGTTATTGCTTTTGTGTTCGCCTTCGTTTCGGTTTCGTTTCGCCTTAGTTCCCGATATCGTTGTCGTCGTCGTTCTCGCATTCGTTTCTATGTTGTTTCTCTTTCATTTCCGCCCTCGTTATCGCCTTTGTTCTCGCCTTTGTTTCGTCTTCGTTTGTCTTTGTATCCGCTTTCGTTTCCCGCCCTCGTTTCGCCTTCGTTTCGCTTTCGTTTCCGCTCTCGTTCTCGCCTTCGCTCTCGCCTTCGTTTCGCCTTCGTTTCGTGCTCGTTTCCGTCTCGTTCCCGCTTTCGTTGTCGCTTTCGTTTCGTATTCGTTTTGCGTTGGTTTCCGCCCACGTTCTCGCCTTGGTTTCGCCTTCGTTTCGTCCTTGTTTGTTTTTGTATCTGGTCTCGTTTCCCGCCTTCGTTTCGCCTTCGTTTCGCTTTCGTTTCCGCCCTCGTTCTTGCCTTTGTTCTCGCCTTCGTTTCGCCCTCGTTTCGGTATTGTTGTCGCCTTCGTTTCGCTTTCGTTTCGCTGTTGTTTCCGTCTCGTTATTGCTTTTGTGTTCGCCTTCGTTTCGCTTGAGTTTCCGACACCGTGTTCGGTTTTGTTCTCGCCTTCGTTTCGTCTTCGTTTCTATGTTGTTTCCGCCCTCGTTCTCGCATTTGTTCTCGCCTTCGTTTCGTCTCCGTTTGTTTTTGTTTCTCGTTTCGCCTTGGTTTCATTTTGGTTTCCGCTTGCCTTCGCTTTCGCCTCCGTTACGCCCTCGTTTCGTGTTCGTTTCCGTCTCGTTTTTCGCTTTCGTTCTCGCCTTCGTTTCGTTTTCGTTTCGCTTTGGGTTCGGCTCACGTTCTCGCTTTGTTCTCGCCTTCGTTTCGCCTCCGTTGGGCCCTTGTTTTCGTTTCGTCCCCGGTTCCGCCCGAACCAAGTGGGTCTTGCCTATGTAACCGAGCCCCCGGTTTTTACCAAACCAACCGCGCTTTTCCAAACCAAGCGGGTCGTGCCAAACCGAGCCCCCGGGTCTTCCCAAACCAACCGGGCCTTCCTCAAAACCAAGCCCCCAGGTCTGCCCAAACCAAACGGGTCATCCCAAACCAACCGGGTCTTCCCGAACGAAGCCCCAGGGTCTTCACAGACCAACCGGGTCTTCCCAAACCAACATGAGAGAGATAGATATTAACCGAGAATTATCCGCGCGAGTCGTGTCGGAGATGAGTTGGTTGAGTTCATCACTAAAAGGAGAGTCGCGCGACGCAGTGAGCAGAACTGCCTGTTCAACTAGGATTTCAGCTGACGCTCGAAGGAGAATGCGAGACGAACGGGACGGCATATTAGGTTTTGGCGCAACCATTCCCCAGATGTTTCGTCAGCATTCGATTCAAATAGCGGAGCATCTAGACATCCCTCAGACCCCAGTCGACATGTTGAGCCCTCGCGAGCCTGAATTGCCAGAACATTCGAGGGGGCCTATGGGAAAATCGCCATTCCCAAAAGTCCGAAGGGGCGATCCGAATACAATATGGAGGTAGGTGGGTCACCAATGCAGATTTCCAGCGCAGCTGGGAGTCACGCAGCAGTGGTTCACAACCCAATGATTCGTGAAGTTGAAACGGCAGACGAGGCGTACTCTGACTTCGTGGATTCAGTCCATTTAAGCACAAGAGGCGGGACCTTCGTGCCCCCCTCTGACGCCCCCGATCCCTGTTAGGTGCGCAAAACCTGGGTCGCTTATGATCGCCGCAGTAGATCGAGGAGCAGCCGCGGCGCTAGTAGCCCCTCCAGGCAATCCTCGCCAGCAGACTTTCGATTGTGGTTGTTCCAGTCTGAACTCGCATGGGAGCGCATTGGACAATGCTGGAAGCCGACCGCGTCGCGGGCTCAGCCCGCGGTGTCGGAGAGCTTTCTATTGCCGCCCAGGAGCGCAGAACACCCTGTTGGGCAGGCACTGGGGCTGAGCCCTCAGCGTCGTCCTAGGAGTATCTGGGCCCCATCGCCAAGTGACCCCACCCCTGTCCCGACTCAGTCGGTTGGCAGCTGGGATGGGGCGACCTCGGCACGCTTCGGGCGACCGCCGACATCGCAAATGGCCAGGGGGGGAATGATGCTCCGCCTGAGAAGTGCAAATTTTGATTATTGCCGACGCGAGAGAACTTCGCGCAATGCGGCGCACCGTGCTGCCACAATCACGTTGGCACCGGGGCCAAGCGACGCGTGCCTCCCTCCCAAAAGCAGGCAGGTTCTGAGGTTGTGGCAGAGAAGAAGTGCTTGAACAAGAGGAAATACATAATTTGTCTCGCCAGTTCGATACGGACGTGCACAAGCCCGATTTCATACAAGGCACATAATGAAAGTTTGGATCGGATCCTAAAGAAGAAGGTGGCGGCGCTCACGAGGATGAAACCGGCACTCGAGAGGTCAGCACATCAGCTCATTCTTTATCCATCGCAGAACAAGAAATTCGGGGGCATGCATCCCCTCCGACGCCAGTAAGGGTTCCCGCAGAGGCACCTTCGTCGCAACTTCCGGCGCGTTCGCCTGGCCTGGCGACGGTTTAACCCCCAGAAGGAATGGAAGAGCTTGGCCGACTTCCCTGGCGCTGTGGATCTTGCTCGCTGCTGGCGCTGATCTTCTGACTGGGAGCTGGAGCTGTACCAATCTGTTGGTTCTCGCCACCACTGCTCTGATTTTCGCCACCGCGGACGTGCTGCTGGACGGTTGGGACGGTTGTGCTTCCATGTTGTGTTATCTTCTGTTCTCTCATATGATGCTTGCATGTCTTCCTTCGGCCGTGCAGGGGCGAAACGGCATGATTCGGATGTTGCAATATTGGACCTGTTGCAAGGAGGAGGAGGAGGAGGAGGAGGAGGAAGGCGATGAGAAGGATAAGGAGGCGGTATGAACTGGAAGTCAGGAAGAGGAGCCCGTTTCCCTCGCCGGGCCCCAGGATTTGGGATAGCCTCCACAGATACCGCGTCCTCTTCGCCGCCTTCTGGCTTGCGGTGCCACTCTAAGGGGGGAGTGAGTGCCTCTCGCGGGGGGGGGGGGGGGCATTTCCTCCTACTAGGAGCTCTTCGTACAAGGGGGGCGCCCCCTCGGGAGAGTGCTTATTGCGTCCTTTTCTCCGCCTTATGGCTTGCGGCGCTTCCTCAGGGGACTGCTTCTCGCAGGAGGGGGGGCCTCCTTCTGCGCGTCATCATTCTCATCGTCGTGGTTGTCAAGTGCTACTTGATCATAATGTCGAGTCGAGTGCGAATTCGTGTGGGACGGTACATCATTGCGTGATAGGTTAGTTGGGTCCGAACACATGAAGCAGCATGTAATCATATTGCGATGAGGATTGAGTGGCTCGCAGGATTTGTTGTGTGGTGTATTCACCCTTGGCGGTGCTAATTTCACAAGAAAGCTCGGGACGGCCGAGTTCTGACGGTCATCCCACACTAGGGATTTGCTTCGCACGTGTGTTCGGGCCCATTCGATCCACGGCGCTGCAGCTATAACCAACTTCTATACACAATGAAGTTTGGTTTTTGCAGCAGCTAAATATATGTGTGATTCTCGTCAACGTTGCCACAGAGTGCGCCCGGTGAGAATCCCTTCAGGCTCTTCCGAACACCCAGTTTCGTTTCATGCAGCGATCGTTTTCTTATCCATTGTTTTGCCGATCGGCGCGGGCCCTCGCACCCCCCTCTCCCCGCGACCATGGAGTGGATCTTGGCTGTTTTTGGCGCCTATTTCGAGCAGGCGGAGGCTCCCCCCACAGGGCGCACTGCTGCAAGCAGTCGCACTGAGCAGAGGTCAGGAGCCAGACCCCCCTCCCCCTTCCCCCCCTTCCGCCCAGTGTCGAAACGCAGAATAAGAGAACGCTCGCGTAAATGTTCACCAGCCTGGAACATATCCCTATCCCTATGCTTGGCATCGCCTCATCTCGATGCCGATCTTGGGGATCCCCTCCGTTTGAGGGCGCATCCCTAAAATTGTCGTCGACTTTTGGCTTGTTCATCTTAGGGATAGGGATACGTTCGAGGCTGGTTACCTGTACCCTGGGGACCCGTCTCTCGAAGCGGCCGAGCCGCGTACACCCAGGATATAACCCCTGGGTTACGCGACGACAACTGCGCCTGCGCGCGTCGCCGCGCTTCCCCACGGGGGGGGGGCGGCGCGAGGGCGCGGGGGCGCGAGGGCGCGGAGGTAATCGCGCGTCGCGCATCGCGGGGCGCGAGGCGCGAAGTCGGGCGAGGGGGGGGAAGGGGAGGAGGAGGAGAAGGAGGAGGAGAACGAGGAGGAGGAGGAGGAGGCGGAGGTGGAGGAGGAGGAGGAGGAGGAGGAGGAGGGGAAGGAGGAGGCGGAGGAGGAGGAGGAGGGTGATTCGGGGGATGAAGGAGGATGGTGAGGAGGAGGAGGAGGAGGAGAAGGAGGAGGAGGAGAAGGTGGACAAGAAGGAGGAGGCGCCTGGGTAGACGGGCAATGCCGCCATTGTCTTGGGACGAGCCGCGGGCGCCGAGCAGATGGGGCGTCTGCGGCTCGAAGGAGAGCAGCCGCGCCGCGCCGGGCATGTGTGCCCTCTGCTCTCCGCTGGACTTCCCAGGGATTCCACCGGGCGGACGAAGGAATAAGCGGAGCGGGTTGAGGAATGAGGGCGAAGACGAGGACAAGTGCGCTGCTTCGAAAGGTGCTGGGCATGACCTCGTACTCGCTGTTCCTCATTGCGTCGTACCACAAGACGATCAACGCCCTGTGCCCCCTCCCCCACCGCAGCATCGTCAGACCTACCCCAGGGCTCCTCATCGCCGAAAGCCTACCACCTAAGGTGGGATTGGTGGCGCGACACCCTGCGGAGACGGCATTTATCCGTACCCGGTGGGTAGGTCGGACAGTGGGGCCAAGGCTTTCCTGGTGGGGATGGGGATCGGTTTAACGATGATGCTGACAACCACCGTTTTCCCGCCTTTGCTGTACGCTCCTCCGCCCTCCTCTCCCGTGCGCCCTCCTCCCTCCCCCTTCCCCCTTCCCCTTCCGCTCCTGTCCTCCTCCCCCTCCTACCCTTCCTTTCTTTATTCCTCTCCTCCTCCTTCTCCTCCTCCTCCTCTTCGTCCTCCTCCTCATCACCCTTCTCGTCTTCCTCCCTCTTTCGCCTCCTTCTTCTCCTCCTCTCTGCTCCTTTCTCTTTTTCCGCCTCCTCCTCCTCCTTCTCCTTCTCCTTCTCCTCCTCACTCCTCCTTCCTCCTCCTCCTTCCTCCTTCCTCCTCCTTCCTTCTCTTCCTCCTCCTCCCTCCTCCTCCTCCTCCTCCTTCCCCTCCTCCTCCTCTTCCTCCTCCTCCTCGTCCTCATCCTCTTCCACAAGTACACAATACGAATACCAATATCCTCTCTCCCCTGATGACGTCCGAAATCTGTTCGGCCCCGCTCCGCGTTCTGCCTTTTTTGTACACCGGATTCTGGGGAGTTGGGTTGTTGCTTGGATTGGTGTCAACATGTTGCTCCCGCTAAAGCGATGGCCTCATGTTCGGCCTCCGCTCGTTCCGAATCGTGTTCCCGCTACAGCGCTGGCCTCATTTCCGCGCTTCCGCTCGTTCCGATTCGTGCTCCCGCTGCAGCGTTGGCCTCATTTCCGCGCTTCCGCTCGTTCCGATTCGTGCTCCCGCTGCAGCGTTGGCATCATTTCCGCGCTTCCGCTCGTTCCGATTCGTGCTCCCGCTGCAGCGTTGGCGTCATTATTTCCAGTGCCATGCCACGGCATGCAATGCAATGCTATGTGGTGTTCCGCTGTGCGATGCCATGCCTTCAGCTTCAATACTAGGTTATGTAGTGCTTGACTACGCAGTGCCACGCCATGCTATGCCATGGTACGCTTTGATCTTCAACGCCATGCTATGCCATGTTCTGTTCTGTGCCGCTGTGCGAGGCCATTACTTGCGTTGCAATGCGCTGTGATGCAATTCTTCACTACGCAACGCTACAGCATGCTATGACATACTACGCTCTGCTGTGCATTCCTGCGCGCTGCTATGCCGTGCTCTACGATGCATCGCGCACCCTCATGGGATCATTGCCCTGCTCGACATCCGACTGTGCAAATAGAGAGGATATCTACGCCATGGTAAGGATGAGAGGAAGGGGTAGGACGCCAGATATGACACGAGCGCACCTAGCTTGTCCTCCTCCTCCTCGTCCTTTACTTGCCCCCCCCCTTCCCCCCTCCCCATCCGCCCTCCGCTTTCCTCCCCCCCTCCTTCCAGCGCCACATGCCGTCACCTTGCGTGCGTCAATCCACAAGCTCATGTATTACCCTTTTTCTCCTGCTCAACTTTCCTCTTCACCTCTCTTGATGGGCTTGAAATCCACCACCACCCACCACAAGTTGGAGGGGGGAAGGAGGTGGAGGACGAGGAGGAGGAAGAGGAGGACGAAGAGGAGGAGGAAGAAGAGGAGGAGGAGGAGGAGGAGGGGGAGGAGGAGGACCCCCTCCCCCTCCAACTGATGGTGGTGGTGATGGTGTTGGAAAACAGGCCCATCAAGCAGGGAGAGGCGGAAGGCGATGCCAAGATGTGCTGCGACCTCGAAGGAGAGAGGAGAAGAAGAAGGAGGCGAAAGAGGGAGGAGGACAAGAAGGATGAGGAGGAGGACGACGAAGAGGAGGACGAAGAGGAGGAGGAGGAGGAGGAGGAGGAGGAGGATGAGGAGGAGGAGAAGGAGGAGGAGGAGGACCTCCTCCCCCTCCAACTTAGTGGTGGAAAACAGGCCCATCATCCCTCATCCGAACCCCCCCTTCAGCCTTATCCTCTTCCCCGGGACCCCCCCAACCAGTGCGGTGGCCACACCGCGTGGTTGCGTCCGCAGTGGCTCGGCGTGGCCGCACGGTTTTTGGGGCCTCTAATGGGGCCGCTCTTCGCGAGGAGGCCTCGGGCGGCCCGGGCCTCGTCGAGGGCCCCCAAAACCGTGCTGTGGCGCATCCTGCGGTGATGTCTTCGGGGGCTTCGAGGTCTCAGCACATCCTGGCACCGCCTTCCGCCGCTCCCTGCTTGATGGGCCTGGTTTTCACCACCATCACCACCACCATCAGTTGGAGGGAGAGGGGGCCCTCCTCCTCCCCCTCCTCCTCCTCCTTCTCCTCCTCCTCATCCTCCTCCTCTTCGTCCTCCTCCTTCTCCTCCTCCTCCTCCTCCTCCTCCTCCTTTTCCTCCTCCTCGTCCTGCACCTCCTTCCCCCGTCCAACTTATGGTGGTTGTAGTGGAAAACGGGCCCATCATTGCTGCCCCCGTCGCTGCTCTCCCCCCTCTCTCCTGCGCTCGCGGCCCAGGCTGGCGCGCTCCTTTGCGTCCGCGGGCGGGGTGCGGAGAGCCGAGACTCGGATGCCACTCCCGGAAGGTGCAGTTCGGCATCGGCGCTGGCATGTCCGTGGTGGGAAACAGGTTCAGTCCGGCTTCATCCCGTTAACTCCAGCCTAATCCGGCTTCGTCCTGGGTCCATTCCGGGTTAATCCGGCGTAGTTATCGGGCATAACAGCCCTTACTCAGAGGAACATGAAGTATTGATATTGGTAGTTTTCAAGAGGTTCAGGTCTCCCCGTCCTTCCGCGCGGGCTCCAGGGACGAATGGTCGAGCGCATTCCGTCGCGCAGGGTCTTTGCGTGACGTGCGCGGTGCATGTTCGCGCATCGGAGCGCCCTCGGAGATTCCAAGCTGCATTCTGTAATGCTCTTCGGGAGTCCGCGAGTCGCAGCTGCCGTGGCGCGATGTTCGAGGTAACCCCTTCGAGTGCTGTTCGCGGGTAAGGGCGCGGCGCGCGCTGCGCCCTTAGACGCGGTGCGTGAATCTGCCGGTCGCGCATGTCAGACCGCCTGGGAATTATTTCTGGATTGTAGAATGTTTCGAAAAAGCGCGGCCGCTGTTTTGCAACGGCGGTTCCGAAATGTTTCAAAGGAGCCCAGGACATTTCAATAAGCAGTTCTGAGGGGTGGAATGCGCCCGCAGCACAGGACATTTGAAGAGTTCTGAAATCCGGAGATTTTCCAAATTGATTCCGGCACTTTTCAGAACTGATTCCAGAATTTGTCCCAATCGATCCCATGATTTTCCCCAAGCGAGTAGGACGGACATTTTCAAAAACGTTCTTGGATTCTTCAAATCGACCTTCGGAGAATTTTCCGGAGTCGCGGGTGATGTGCCTTGCCAGGTTTTTGCGAATCCGCCGAAGCGCGCAGCGCGCGGCGGCGGGCAACGGGACGGTGCGCCACCGTACCCCCCCCCCGTGCCCGGCACCGAGAGGGGGATCAGCAAATACCATATATAGTCCCCTACGGGCGACTATTCGAGTGCGAATGGGTGACCGACCAGCGGCCCCAGGCAGAGTAGCCAATATTCGACGCAAAATGTACCTTGCGCGATGGCTGTTAGAAATCCCGGACCCCCCGGAACGTATCAATAACAAATGGTGTCAATAGGTTTTTATCGTCCTACTTACCCGTGCTTACGAGGACCTCCCAGGAGTTGCTTCCGAATCGGACGTGCGGGAAATTTTGTGGAACCATTACTCTTCGAGGGTCCGCGCGGACCTCCGACAGTTTACGTTGATGCAGTCTGCTCTTCCTCCAGTGAGGCGTCATGGCTGCCACCCCGCGGTGTCTCCTCCCAATCCTCCCCCTTGTCGTCGTCGTCGTCGTCGTCGTCGTCGTTGTCGTCGGCGCCTTCCCTGGGGGAGGCCGTCTTACCGGCCACTGGCAGAGGCGAACGGGCGAACGGTTCATCTCAAGACCCTTCGTCTGATTGGGCCGAACGAAAGGGGGTGATAGTTAGGGAAAGGGCGGGGTACGAAATCTGCAGCGTGCAGCTGGTTTCGGCCCCGCCGCCAGGCTCCTTCCGCGATGCATGGGCGCCCCCCCGCGCCAGGAGGCGCGTGGAAAGCCAGCTGCGTGAGCTGACCGTTTGCCCTGCTCTTTGCTGCCCTACCTTCCCGTGCCTCCCCGGCAGAGGCAGTCCCTGCAGGGGTGGCGCAAGGGGCGGCCGAGCAAGCACGGTGCGTTGCGTGCTCCCCCCGTTTCCGCCCTCGGGCGCGAGGTACTTGGGGCTCGCGCTGTACGGCGTCTGCCTAGGCCAGCTGTGGCCCCCGCCCTGCCGCAAAAAGCGCGAGGATGAGGAAGGCAAGCTCGACGGCGAGCCCAGGTCAGGGAATGAAAAGGTACCCCTACCGCTATGTTTCCCCCGCTTGCCGTTCTATCGACCTCCTAGGAGGCCCTCGTCGCCACCGCTGCATTTGCTTCGAAATCCCCGTCAGAACGCACACCAGGAGAGGTCCAGGGAGCAGCGGGTATCGGTACCTCTCGGTTCCCCCAGAGGAAGGCAATCTCGGCGGCGAGCCTTGGGGAGAAGTGTGGGGGGGTAGGTCTTCTCGGAAGACGGCGGGGTCTCTCAGAAGCCTTTGCGCCCTTCGAGAAGTTGCCTCTGGCCTCGGAGGAGGCTCACGAGGCAAAGCCAGGGCTGCATTGACCTGGGCTAGCGTGCAGGATCCTGCAGGATCTTGCAGGATCCTGCAAATCCTGACTGACCCAGGTTTGCATTGACCTGGGTCAGTAGATCTCCGATCAGAGCTGATGGGCCCGCAACCGCATTCTGCGACCGCTATCGAACCCTATCTCTGCAGGTCCAGACGGCGCTGGGGCATCGGACAACCACGCTGGGGTTAGCTTGTCTGCAGACATCCTTTACGTTCTGAACCCCAGCCAATTGTTTCAGACATCCGACACGGGGTAGGGCTCACCACAGTACGCCCACATGTGTTCCTCCGCCAGCGATGCGGCACCACAGTCGCGACCAGCATCCAAGACGGGAAACGTCGCAGAGGATGGCCACCATGTCGTCGTTGCCTATAGACGTACACACGCCCACACACGGGTGCGCACGCACGGACTGCGCGCGCGTGTGCATTTCTTAAGCAATGCCAGCATCATTGTACGCACTACGTAGTGCAACATGCAATGGTCGGCTTGCTAAATGGAATGTTGGCAGTCACCGTTCGTCAGTGTCTCAGTCGTGTCTTCCACCGAACGGGAAACAGCTGCAGTGGAGGCGCACGCTTGCGCTGGGCTGAGGGGGGGGGCACGCGGGCAAAAGAAAGAGACGGCTCCAGCCTCAGCAAAACGACACCATCACACGCGCGCACTCTTTCATAATAGGGCAAGCGGATGCGCACTTCAATCAGACTCGGACCAGTGGCGAAGTCACCAGGCGAAGCGCGAAACAGGCAGCGGAAGCGGAGCTGCCAAGCCTCGGACGCCGAAGGCGCGCAGAGGCGAAGCCAACGCGAGGGTGTTGGTGGAGAAGACTCTGCATGCTGAGCGCAGGGGCGCGAGCAGCAGACCGCATTCGTTGGATGTGGGCGGCACGCTGGGGCGAGCGGGCTGAGTGCCTTCGGGATGTGCAGACGGGCGTTGGCTGCACAGCCTGCGCCGACGCGTGTGTCCAGGCGCCCGTGGTACGCAGGGTGAGGGGCGGCCCGCGACGCTCGCGCGGCAGGGCCGGGAGCAGGAATCAGAGGAGGTGACGGACGGCGTCCAGACGGCGCTCACGGGCAGAAGTATCGGGGGACGTCAGCTGCCCATCTTACCGGTCCTGGCTGAGCCGACCCTGAGCCGAGGATCGGTATAAACATATGAGGCGTTCCAGAAGCGGCTTCGCCTTCGAGGACCGATGAGTTGCCACCTCTTCCGCGGCGGAAGTGGAACGAGGGCGGCACCGCCGGCGGAATCTGGCGGAAGGCCGGCGGAAGTTGGCGGAAGAACAGTTCGCCCCCCCAAGAGATGGTAATCGTTTTTGGGTTCAGGAGTTCCGGATCGCGCCACCTCACCGATCTTGGCTGGGCCGAACCTGGGGCGAGGATGGGGTGTAAACATACGTGGACAGATATCGCCGAGGACAGGGCTGCGTGGCAGCAGTATCGCGAGGGGTGGATTCAATGTATGTGGAGAAGTGACAGGACTGGTCGGGAGTGAGCGCTGTGCGTCCAGTTGTTACGTGTGCTATCATGGTCTCGGGCGTTAGGTTGTGTACTCGGGAGCAGCTTCGCGTCACATCCGAGCACAACAAGAACATCTCCTGGCCTGGGCCCGAGCCTGGGCCCAGGATCGGCCGGGCCAGGGTCGGCGAGGTGGTCAGTGGACTCCCCCCGGCGGGAGGGGCGGGGCTTTCCGAGCACGTGGAAGTGCGACTGCCCGTGGCACCCTCCGACAAGCTGGTGGAAGACGATGAATGGAGAGGAGGCATGTTGTCAAACCATTTCCAGATGTCTCGAACATATGTTAAGCATTTTCAACAAGCAAGCAACATGTTTGAAACATGTTTGAGACAGTCTTTTAACACGAATGCGCATTTCGAATCCAATGATCAGATTGTGAGATTGTCCATTGTAATGGCATCCACAAGACTGTTCGTGGTGCCCTCCGACAAGCCTCGTGTTTTTGCGGCGAGCTGGGCGCATAAGCAACAGCACGAGTGCTGGCGCCAGCGGAAGCCCGCGTGACCCAGCTTTACGGGCGTCTTGGTGCAGTTGCCATCGTGGGTGGAAGGCATACCCATATCCGCGACCTCGCGGGCCGGGCCCTTGGGCCGCGACCTCGCGGATACGCGGCGCCTTTTCGCGGATGATTCGCGCGGAACGTCTTTGTGCGACCGCGTATCCGCGGGGTCATACGGGGCCACCACCACCACCACCACCTCCTTCACCCCCTCCCTCTCCCAGGATAGAGGAGTGGAACAGGAGGGTAGAGGAGGGAGGAGGAATCGCCGCAGTGGTGGTGGTGCATATTTCGGGGGGGGGGGGGGGGGGGGGCAGATCACGCCCCGGAATCCGGACCGCGGGGGCGCGGACATGGATGCGCTCGCCGATCGTGGCGCTGCTCGACTCGGGCCAGCACCGCCCGAGCCGAACCGACCCGAGCCGACATGTCCACCGGGATGACGCGGCGCTGGGCGGGCGGTGAGCGCCAGGTGCTGCGCGCCCAGATTTGGGGACGGAACGTCTGGGGTACGACGCTCAACGTTGTTCATTTGGACCAGGTCGAAGAAGAACAAGCGCCATAAGCATCACCTTGTGGCGCTCCGCGCGGATGTCGTGGATCCGAGCTGGGGCCCCCCCCGACGGCGCCTCCGGCGCCGCCCCTGGCGCGCTCCGCGCGCCAGGGAGGGGGGTCCAGCGGAGATCCACCAAATCTTCGCGGAGCGCCACAACCTTTATGTTTATGCCGTTGTTCCTTCCTCTACCAAGGTTTGTTGTCCTCCGAGTCCCAGCAGACAAAATTTCTAGTCATGTTGAGAGAGGGTCTTGTCTATTTGGCAGCACGCGTTGTCTGACTGGCCAGCGCGAGCACAGCAGCAGAAAACCTCGACCGCAATCAGGCACAGAGGCACAACAGGCGCGCGCGGCGGTACTCTGGGCCTCACAGATGTGGTCTCTACGCCGACGTCGCCGATGCATCGCCGACGTCTCCGATGCATCGCCGATGCATCGGCGATGCAGCGGCGATGCGGCGCGATCCTCCTACCCCATCTGCTCGGAGCCTTCTTTGGGGGAGTCCTCTAGGTACGCAGCGCTGGGACTCCTTCTATTGTGTTCGATCATGGACCCCTGGTTAAACACAAGCATGTAGTTCTCGTGTCGAAGACCGCGGGAAACCGCCGAAGACCGCGAGAAACCGCCGAGGACCGTGGGAGACCCCTGCAAACCGCTGGAAGACCGCCGAAGACCGCCGAAGACAGCCCGGTGCAGCTGGGTAACAGAGGGGCCCATGGTTCGGAGGTGGATAGACCTCCTAACCTGACATGCCAATTGAGGAATAAGCCGTTTTCGGATCGCGAGAGGGCGTCGCGGCCGTCATTTCTGCGGGTCCAGGTCCGTCGGTTTCGGTCCCAGGCCGTTTTCACTCGAATCAGCAGCGTTTCAAACGTAGCGAGTCGCCAGCTTTTCCGCTGCGGTGGCGCCGAGGCCTCACGCACACGCCCGCGGCACTGCTCCTTGCGGACGCCGTCGAGCACGAGGAGGGCAGCTGGGGAACAGAGGGGCCCATGGTCGAAGCAGCAGCGTTTCGTGGCGAGTCGCCAGTTTTTCCTTTGCGGTGGCGCCAAGGCCTCACGCACACGCCCGCGGCACTGCTCCTCGCGGACGCCGTCGAGCACGAGGAGGGCAAGGCCCCTGCGCGCCCCCGTGTCGGGGAGGGGGGGACAGCGGGCGGGGGGGCGAGGAGGAGGAGGAGGAGGAGGAGGAGGAGGAGGAGGAGGAGCAGCAGCCCACTGGTCACCTCGAAGCAGCAAGGGCCTGGTGGGTCTGCGTACTCTTCCCCGTGGTCCGCTGGGCTTAGTCAACATGTCCTCCTCGGTAGGCCCTCCCCCCTCGGAGGCTCAAACATGTCGTTTTGAGGCCTTCTGGAACCGTTCTTGTTCTTAGGGTCTGGAGCCATGTTTGCCTCTCGGGGGGGTCCTTTGAGGGCTCGGGGAGGCGTCTTGAGGCCTCCCGAATGTGCGTCGGCGGCGATCCTGAGCCATCTTGAGTTGTCTTGAGCCATCTTGAAGGCCATGTTGGGGTTTCTGAGGCCCTCCCGGAGCCATCTTGGGCGATCTTGGCAGCTCCAACGCCTCGCCCCCCCTCCTCCCAGGCCCAGGGGAGGGGACAGGGGTAGGCGTCAAGACACCCTCCTAGATAGCAAGCCGTCTATCTCACTCCCACCCGCACTCCCAACACATAAGTAGCATCCGAGCCTGCGCATATTCTGCGGTCGCCTTTGGATGGACAGCTGCTGGGAACCAACACCGACCCCATGTGCGCGACTCTGGGGCGAGGTGCGCCACGCGTGCCAGGCGCGCCACGCGCGCCAGGCACGTCTGGGGCCCGAGCGTGCCAGGCACGCCTGGTGCGCCAGATGCGCCACGCGCTCCGCGTGCGCCAGGTGTGCCGCATACTCCAGCCGCGCCTTCATTAGTCCTTGCGAAGGGCCCTCACCCGCTCCCCGCGTTGCCTTTGCCTCGCCCTCCTGCTGTTTGTTCCGTCACCAACCACCTCCTCCCCTGTCTATTGCAAGAGTGCGCGCGTCGATTTGCCTCGCCTCCGTCGTCTCCTCGGCCAGCGCGGGCGCATTCTCGAATGTCCGCGTCGCCCGGCCGTTGAGACAACCCCGCGGGCCAGGCCGTTGGGGCAACCGCGCGAGCCATTGGGGCGCGGGAGCAAGCCGTGCCGTTGGGACAACCCTGCATGCACCGAGCTAGTCACGGCCGCGCTCAGGCGGGATGCAGCACGAAGCCAAGCTTTGCGGCGAACCCGAGTCGGCCGAGGATGGGTTACCACCCCCGGCCAGGACGCCAGGGTTCCCCCCCCCCTGCGCCCGATTCGTCTGACGATGGGTTACCACCGCCAGCCCGGAGACAAGGGTTTCCCTTTGCCCCCGATTCGGCTGACGATGGGTTACCACCACCAGCCCGGAGACGATGGTTTCCTTCTGCCCCCGCTTCGGCCGAGGATGGGTTACCGCCCCCGGCCCGGACGCAAGAGTTTCCCCTTGCGCCCGTCCGCCGTCGTCGTCCTCATCTCTTGTTCCTCCTCTTCCTCCTCACATGATGGGTCGGGCGAGTCGCCCTCTGAAGAGCGCATAGGGGGGGGGGGGTCCCCTCTGAGACTTCCTCAAAGTTTACTCACAGACGAGGTTTCCCGCCTGATACTTCCTCCATATTCAGGCCTCGGGAACCCCAAAATGACGACAGTTGCAAGGTGGTTGAGGATGACCCGCTCGGATTCAAAACATGAAGTGCGGGCCCCATAGGGAGAGGGCTCCCGCCTGAGATTTCCTCGCGCTTCACTCGCACGAGGCTCCCTCCTGAGACGTCCCCCATATACAGGCCTCAGGAGCCCCAAAGTGTCGACAATTACAGTTTCGAGGGTGACCCGTTCGGATAAAAAAAATGGAATGCGGGCCCCGTAGGAAATGGGCTCCCGCCTGGTATTTTTGCGCAGTTCCCTCACAGACGAGTCTCCCGCCGGATACTTCCCCATATTCAGGCTCCAGGAGCCCAAAAGTGACGACAGTTACAAGTTCGAGGATGACCCGCACGGATTCAAAACATAAAGCGCGGGCCCCACAGGGAGGGGGCTCCCGCATGAGATTTCTTGCAGCCTGCCCGCCTGGTACTTCCTTCATATTCAAGCCTCGGGAACCCCATAGGGACGACAGGCACTTCACTCACAGACGAGACTCCCGGCCTGATATTTCCTCCATATTCACGCCGCGGGAGCCCCAAAAAGAGGACAGTTACAGGGTTGAGGATGACCCGCTCGGATAAAAAAACATGAAGCGCGGGCCCCACAGGGAGGGGGCTCCCGCGTGAGACTTCCCCGCAGTTCACTCACAGACGAGGTTCCCCGCCTGATACTTCCTCCGTATTCAGGCCTCGGGAGCCCCAGCGTGACGACAGTTACAAGGTTGAGAATGACCCGCTGGGATTAAAACGGCGGAGTGCGCTCCCCCAAAAACGGTGGCTCCCGCATGAGAGTTCCTTGCACTTCACTCACATACGGGACTCCCGGCCTGATATTTCCTCCATATTCAGGCCTCGGGAGCCCCAAAGTGACGACAGTTACAGGGTTGAGGATGACCCGATCGGATTAAAAACATGAGGTGCGGGCCCCATAGGGCTCCCGCTTGAGACTTCCTCGCACTTCGCTCAAAGACGAGGCTTCCGCTTGATACTTCCCCCAGATTCAAGCTAGCGAATGGGTGGGTGATTGAATGGGTGAATGAATGACTGACTGATTGATGACCATGAGGATGATGCAGGTGATGAGTAAGTGGGCGAGCGAGTGTGTGATCGAGTGATAATCAAGGTGGTGAAGATGTTTTGTGTGTGAGTGAGTGTGAGTGTGAGTGAGTGTGTGTTCCTGTGTGTTCCTGTACGGTGTGTCCAGAGATAACAAGAGCCCCACTTCGCATGTGGGGAAAAACACTGCCCATCATTTTGTCTGGTGGGCCTGCGCGCAGCAGGCCATACGCCACCACCCCCGCCGTCCCTATCAAAAACCAATTGTCAATGATCGCGGGGGGGGCCGCGCATGATCCAGGTCCAGCCGCGAGTTGCATTTGGTTTTGTTGTTGTTGTCAGGGATGGTCGCCCAGCGCACAGCAGGCAATATGCTGACACTCCCGCCGCTCCCATCAAGAACGATACAAAGTGCTGGCGGGCCCCACGAGCATGACTCAAGACTTTGCCCCAAAATACTTTCTATTGTTTTTGAAAAGGGTGGGGGGGGTGCATCGGGTTGACCGCGCTCATGCTCCAAATGTAGAGGCAGAGTGCGTCTTGTATAGTTGGTTGACAAGGAAGGTGGGGCGGGTGTGTTCATGGGGTCATCATTTTTCTTAGTTGGCTGCCAGTCGCCTGGAGAAGGTGGGCTATATTAATAGGGAACAGTGAAACTCCCCTCCCCAGAGCAGGGGAAGGAGGGATGACGGGAAGCGTCTTCGAGGAACGAGAAGCGAGTTGGACGTGTTGGTTGAATCCTCCTCATATCAGTAAGAGATCTCTTAACTATAGGGGGGCGGGTCGCACGGTATACAGGCTTAGCGGATTCCTCGGGATGGCGATTTTACGTGAGGCATCTTCACAACAATGAGATCTCCGCGACATCGCGTTTAACAAAAACAAGCGTTTCGCTCGAGACAGCCTCGAAAAGTTGATGACAGCGAAATGTCGCCGTCTGTGAACATGTGCGTTTCGCTTGGGACATCCTCGAAAACATGAGATCACGACTGAAGTCTTTAACTAACTCTTATGTTGAGAATTGCGATTTCGCTAGGGACATCCTCAGAAAACGAGCGGCAGCACGGCGGACCAGAACGAAGAGCACGGCAGAACATTTGCATTTCGCTAGGGACATCCTCAACAAAATGAGATGTCCTCAACGTCGTCTTGATATCGTTCTCGAAGTACCTCAAGATGACGAAATGAGAGGCCAACAAGCATGTCAAGATGGCTGTCAGAACGATTGGGGGACTTCCGAAAATAGCGATTTCGCTAGGGACATCCTCAAAAAGTGAAAACATACACCAGCATCGACTTGACAACTGTTGTTCTTACATAGTTTTGACTTTGCTTCTGAACAAGGCTTCCAAACGGCCCAAGGCAGCCTTCAAAAAAATGTCGATTTCGGTAGGGACATCCTCAAACAATTGATGCGTGCGACATCGCATCGTAATGATTTTAGGAGGGCATCAGGAAGCAAAAGAAGACCACAACATGGCTCCAAGAGCGACCTTACGGTTGCTGAAAATAGTGATTTCGCTAGGGACATCTTCAAAAAAACCACATCGAACAACATCGGTTTGACAACTGCTGGTTTAACATCGTCTTGGGATCGCTCCTGAAAAGGCTTCTAGATGGTTTAAGCCAGTCATCTAGAAATGACGATTGCGCTAGGGACATCCTGAAAAAATGGATGTGTGTAACATCGGACTGTAACGGTTTTGTAAGGCATCAAGAAGGCACCCAAAGGCCCCAAACAAGCCCAAATTTGACCCCCAGGAGCGCCCTCGAAACGATCCAGAATGGCGGTTTCGCCTGAGACATCCTTACAAAAATGAGCTGTTCACAACATCGATTTCATCAAACATGAGCGTTTCGCCTGAGACATCCTTTAAACATGGGAAGCCGCGAATTCGACAGATGTTCAAAAACGAGCGTCTCGCCTGAGACATCCTAACAAAACTGATATCTTGGAGTGGCGTTTTCACTACCTCTCGTGTTAAACATCGCGCTCTCGCTGCATACATCATCAACCAATCGGGCGGAGCATGGCTGGCGAAAAAAGAGCAAGACAGAGAATGAGCAGTTCTGCCGTGCTCCTTCGCTCTTGACGTCTATTATGCCGTGCTCTTTCGTTCCTGGGGTCTATTCTGAAATGCTCCTTGCTTTTTTTTGTCCCGTGCTCCTTCGCTCTTCGGGCCTATTCTGCCATGCTCCTGGCCATTTTCTGTCACAGTCCTTTGATCTTGGGGCTTCTGATGCCGTGCTCCTGGTTGTTTTCTGCCGTGCTCCTTAGCTCTTGGGGCATAGTCTGTCGTGCTCCTTCGCTTTCGGGGTTTATTATGCCGTGCTCCTTGTCTTTTTCTTGCATACTCCTTCCTTGGGGCGTAGTATGCCGTATTCTTGCATCTATCTTGCCGTGCTCATCAGTTCTTGCGGTCTATTCTGCCATGTTCTTGGTCACTGGTCGCGTTTTGCAATGTTCCTTCTTTCCTGGCGCCTATTCCCTATTCTGCCGTGCTCCTCAGCTCTTGGGGTCTATTCTGTCGTGCTCCTGTTTTTTTTTCTATCATGCTCCTTCGCTCCTGGGGCCTAATTTGCCGTGCTCCTTCGGTCTTGGGGTCTATTATGCCGTGCGCTGTGTCTTGTTTGGCCGTGGTCCTTTGCGATTGAGGTTCGTATTCCTAGTTATTCTTGTCGTGCTCTTTAGC
The DNA here is from genome assembly GCA_963575745.1 of Prorocentrum cordatum. Taxonomy (NCBI): domain Eukaryota; class Dinophyceae; order Prorocentrales; family Prorocentraceae; genus Prorocentrum; species Prorocentrum cordatum. Next base: position 683,539 of record CAUYUJ010019460.1, read on the forward strand.
TCTTGGAATTGATTTTGCCGAACATAGAGGGGCACGGCAGAACACGCAAGAACACGGCAAAACAGACAGAACACACGGGAACACGGCAAAACACACAGGAGCACGGCAGCACACGCAGGAGCATGGCAGAACACGTAGGAGCATGGCAGAACACACAACAGCGCGGCAGAATGTACAGGAGCACGACAGAACACACAGGAACACGGCAGACCACGCAGGAGAACGGCAAACCACACAGGAACATTGCATATTTCGTCTCACATGCTTGGTGGACGCTGCGACTCTTGTCAACGAATGAGGTGGAATAAAGCCCTGACGATCGTCCTAGATGGTCTATTATGCCGTGCTCCTGGTTTTTTCTATCGTGATCCTTCGCTCCTGGGGCTTATTCTGCCGTGTTCCTTCGCTATTAGGGGCTATTCTGCCGTGTTGTTTGTCTTCTTCTGCCGTGGTCCTTTGCTCTTGGGGTCCGTATTCCTGGTCTTTCTCTGCCGTGCTCTTTAGATTTTGGGGTTGATTCTGCCGAGTATAGAGGGGCACGGCAGAACTCGCAGGAGCACGGCAACACAGACAGAGCACACAGGAGCACGGCAGAACACACAGGAGCACGGCAGAACACGCAGGAGCACGGCAGAACCAGCAGGCACATGATAGAACATACGGGACCGCGGCAGAACACGCAGGAGCACGGCAGAGCACGCAGGAGCATCCGCAGCCATTTTGGCTCAAGGCCATGGAGCACCCGACGACCGCAAGTCGTCCGCGGCGTTCTGGGCGCGAGGGTCTCTTCGCTTTGGGCCAGTGCAATTCGTTGTTTCGCTCCTTGTTGTCCCCGCGCGGAGGCGCAGTTTGTCGGCCCGTGCGGCAGTGGCCATGGCGCGGCCCGCGCGCTGCGGCGGTGGTGGCAGCAGGCGCAGCAAGACGTACTGGATGTGCAGCTGCGGAGGTTGGACCGGGGACTGGCGTGCCACGTGCCTCGGCTGCGGCTACTCGGCACCACCGTGGATGCTGGATGCTGCTGCCGCCAGGGCTAGGCCCCAGGCGGACAAGGGCGGCTGGGTGGACCAGCCACGGGGGCGCCGTGCCCAGAGGCAGGCCCGCAGTGCGGCTGCGAGCGCGGCATCCACCGAGTCGCAGACCACGGCGTCGGGCGGCAGCGGGACGCCCAGCGGCGGCGACGCCACGGCGATCGAGAGGCTGCAGGCAGTGGTCGAGCAGCTGGAGGCGCTGCAGGCTGAGCCGCCCGACGGCGTGGACGGCAGCTTCACCGACGTCGTCGCCAGCCAGCTGGGGGCCAAGCGCGCCGAGCTGGGCGCTGCCCAGCGGGCTGCGGCGGAGCAGAAGGCATCCCCCCTGCCGCGGTCGACGCTGCTCCGCAAGGAGGCGAACGCCATCAGCAAGGGAGAGAGGCGGCTCCGCACCGCGCGCCAGAGCCTGCAGCAGAAGCAGGCGGCGCGCGACCTCGCCGAGGCCAGGCTCCAGAAGGTCCAGCAGGAGCTGGCGCAGCTCGGCGCAGAGTTGGAGGAGGCATCCCGCACCGTCCGCGCCCGCGAAGAGGACGCTAGGGCGGAAGCCGAGGCGCAGCGGCGTCAGCGGGCTGCGGAGTGGGCAGGGTCTATCGAGGTCCCTGGGCTCCTCGCGCAGCTGGACAAGCTGCCTGAGGCTTGGGGATCCAGCAACTTCGAGGTGGCATGGGCAGCCATTCCGACCCAAGTGGAGGCCGTGCGCACGCTGCTCGCCCAAGCCCTTGCTGCGCCAAGAAGGGCGCCATGGGCGGACTCATGCCCCGTGGAGGAGGTCAGCAGCGAGGACAGCACTCACGCTGGAGCGACCGAGCCCTGGCAGCCGCAGAGCGCTGCGGAGCGCGGCCAGGCAGAGCGCCGCGGCGATGCCCGCGGCGAGTGGCCGAAGGTCGCCCAGGCGTCCAAGCGGGAGCTGGTGGCCGAGGCTGCTGACCTGGCCCCTCTTGCTCCTCGCCCTGCTGGGCCTGCAGCCACGAGTGGCAGCGGAGGATCGAGGCCAGGGAGGTCGTGAATTTAGCAGCACCAGAGCGGCTGAGCCGCGGCAGAGAGCGGGCGGCGGCGCCGATGCAGCCCGCATCGGAGGACAGCGGCCCCTCGACCTCGGGAGGGCCCAGGGCCCACGGGCGCCAGGCCAAGCGTCAACGGCAGCCCTGGATGTCCGATGCGGGCTGGAGGTGCTCGGGGTCAACGGCAACGCGTGGAGAAGGAGCCTGGAGGTCCTCGAGGCCTACATCGATCGGCATGGTGCCAGGCCGCACCTGGTAATGCTCCAGGAGACTCGCCTGGCGCCGCTCCGCCTGGAGGAGGCCAGGAGCGCGGCGCGCCGCGCGGGGTACGCGGCGTTCCTCCACGCAGCCGCGCCCGCGGACAAGGAGGGCCCGCTCGCGAACTCAGGGGGCGCGGCGACCCTGGTGCGCAGCGACCTGCAGGCTGCGGAGAGTGCGTGGGCGGTGCCGTGTGACTTGCATGATCGGGGTCACGATCGCCACGGCGCCTGGGCTGCAGTTCCTGGCGTGCTCGCTGCACCTGCAGGACGCCCTCGGGCCCAGGGGCATCAACCTCGACATCTTCGCGGCCTTCGGCGACCTGGTGCTGTCCGAGGGCATGCCCTGGCTCGCGCAGGGCGACTTCAACATGGAGCCTGGCGCGCTGCACGAGTTGGGCTGGCCTCGTGTGCAGCGCGGAACGTACTTGGGGCCTGCCGAGTGCACATGTGTGGCCCAAGGGGCGGAGCATGTGTACGATTGGTTCGTGGGCTCCTTCTGCCTTGCCCACGGCGTCAGGGAGGCCTCGGCTCTGGATGGCTTTGGGCTGCGCCCGCGCAAGCCTGTGAGGCTGCTGCTGCAGGGCGTGGGGCCCGACGCCCTGGTGCAGGTGCTTGTGCGTCCTAGCAGTTTTCCTGATGTCGACGCTGCCGAGTGCCGTCCGCACGAGGATGCAGCAGTGCAGGTACACCGCCGCGTGGGGCGCACCCGCTGGCAAGCGGAGCCCTGCAGCTGGACCTGGGAGGTAGGCCCCCAGCCGAGCGACGCCTCCGAGGCCGCTCGGCAGTGGATCCAAGTCGTCGAGAGCACCTTGGTGGGAACCCACGGCATCGACGACACCGACCTGCCCAGGTACCTTGGGCGGGCTGCGGGGCCCAAGGTTGCCCTCAAGCCCCTCAGCGCCGTGGTCAAGCGCGAGTACCGCCACCGGCACTCGGCCCTCACCCGCGCCATCCGCCAGGCCCTCGACGTCGCCCTCCAGAGGCTCACTGCGGACAAGACGAAGCGATGGCAGCCCGCGCACGAGGCCTGGCACGAGCGGCAGGTCGAGCGGGTCCTCGCCGATGTGGAGGCTGCCACGGTCGCCGCCTGCGAGGAGGACGAGGTCGAGGCCCTCGAGTTCGACGCCAGTGAGTGGGGCGACCTAGTTAGCCAGGCTGGCCTTCACGGAGACCCAGAGGCGATTGCAGTGCTGCAGCGGCGCCTCGCATGTTCCCAGAAGCGAGATGGGTGCAAGAGCTCGGCCGCCTGGCGAGCATGGGCCAAGGAAGCAGTGCAGAAGGGTGGCAGGTTGGCCCATAGGTTCGCCAAGGCGGTGCCGCCCCCACAGGTGGTCGACCCTGACACTGGCAGGCCCTTGGCTGGCATGCTGGCAGTCGGGCAGCTGGAGGCCAACTGGCAGGCCCTCTGGCAGCAGGGGGGCTTCCAAGCGAGTGCTGGAGCCGGCAGCTGGGGCGTCCGAGGAGCGACCCTGCCTCCCCTCAGCCTGGAGTTGCTGCAGGCTGTCTGCAGGCGCTACTCGCCTACGGCAGGCCTGGGGGCAGACCAGCTCCACCCGCGGCAGCTGCTGCTGCTCCCAGTGGCCCTGCAGCGGCGGTGCCTGGACCTCCTGGAGGCATGCGAGGAGCGCCCCCAGGCCCTGGGCGGCCAGGCCACCATGATGGTCTTCATCCCCAAGGCTGACGGAGGGGCCCGACCGATTGCTCTGATCCCGCTGCTCATGCGCATCTGGAGCCGCCTGAGACAGCCGATCTGTGCGCTGTGGGAGGCGGAGCACGACCACCGCTTTTTCTGGGGCAAGGCTGACCGCGGTTGCGAGAAGGCGGGCTGGCTGCACAACGCCTTCGCTGCCTATGCGCGGGAGCACGGTTTTGCCGCCGCCAGCCTCTTTCTGGACGTCACCGAGTTCTACGAGAACTTGCGCCATGACGTCCTGTGGCAGTGCGGGATCGAGCACGGCTTCAACCTGAAGTTGCTGCGCGGCTTCCTCGTGCTCTACCAGAGCCCGCGGTTCCTTTGTTTCGTGGGCATGGCCACCGAGTCCTCCACCACCAGCGGGACGGTCCTCGCAGGGTGTGCGTGCGCTACCGCGGTGGCCAAGCTGCCCGTGCTTGCTGCCTTGCGCGCGGCCTCGGCGGGAGGCAGGCCGCCGGCGGCGGCGCGCAACGTCGTCGACGATATCGCGCTGCAGGCCGTCGGCGCGGAGCGTCTGGTCGCTGCGCAGCTGGGCGCGGCTGGGCTGGAAGTGGCGTGCATCCTCCGTAGCCAGCACCTGCCCATCAGTGCCGCCAAGACGACCTTCCTCGCCTCGAGCCCCAGCCTGGGGCCCCAGCTGGGTGAGTTCTGGAAGTCGCAGGGCTGGACCTCCCGTAAGACCTTGCAGGCCAGGAGCCTCGGCACGGACGCCACCATCACGAGGAGGGGTGTGCATGAGGGCCGTGTCCGTGCTGCTGGGGCGCTTCGCCGCGCGCGCAGGCTGGGCCGCTTGCGAGCTGCGGGCGTGGGGGTTGACCTCATCCACAAGGCTGGGCCCGCAGCCAGCATGGCGTGGGGGCGCGCGGTCACGGGCGTCGCGGACGGTGAGCTGCGCAGCTGGAGGCTCGCAGCGTGCCGCAGTGCAGGGGCGCTCCCCATGGGCGCCGCGCTTGGGCTCCGCATGCGATGCGCCGAGCTCAGGAGTTGGCGCGACCTGGGCCCCGCAGCCCTCACGGCGGGCCATGCGGTCCAGATGCTTGCGAGCCTCCTGCAGTCTGCCGAGCTGCCGCACAGGATGATGGCGCGGGGGCTCGAGGCGGCGGCAGCCAGGCACGCAGCTGCCGACACGCCGTGGAAGCACTGCGCCTCCCCCATCGACGCGGCGGCGCTGACCCTCGCCCGGATCGGCTGGCACTTCAAGTCCGAGCGCTACCTCGTCACGGACCTTGGCGACCAACTCGGCCTCTTGCTCCTCGGGCCTCGGGGGCTAGGGCTGGAGGCTAGCCTCGGCGCCAGGCCGCCAGGCGTGCCTCCGATCGCCGCGAGATGCGGAAGCTCAGCCACGGCCCCCTCCTGCAGCGGCCCCTGCACTGGGACGCCATCGGGCGGCTGCTCGGGCCCGACAGCGAGCGGAGCGTGAGGGGGCAGAATGCGCCGGGGGCCTACGTCTCCAACACGCACTGGACGCAGGCCAGACTCTTCGACGCAGGAGAGCGGCGGCACGCGTGTTGCTGCCGCTGTGGGGCCGAGCGAGGCACCTTGTGGCACCGCCTGTTCGAGTGCCCCGTGCTTGAGCCCCAGCGGCGCGACGGAGCGCACGCACGGCTCAAGAGGTGTGCGGAGAGAGCGAGGGCCCACGGGGAGCGCGTTGGCGAGAACTTCGCCCGCTGCTGGTTGCCTGCCCCAGCGCCGCCCCAGGGTCGCCGCACTGACGCCATGTGGGCGCAGTGGGTCAGCAGGCCAGCCGACGAGAAGCTCAACGGCAAGCTGTATTTGGACGGCTCTGCCCTCGAGCCGCAGTTCAGTGCCCTCCGCCGCGCGGGGTGGGCCATTGCACAGTGCGACGATGGCGGCAACTTGGTCGCAGGGGCCTACGGCACCGTCAGGCGAGACCTCTGCCCGCAGCAGACGGCCAAGGACGGCGAGGACTTCGCCGCGTGGATGCTCGCCACCTTTGCTGGGCCAGCAGTCGAGGAAGTCAACGTCGACTGCAGCTCCACCGTGACCTGCCTGCGCAGGGGGCGTGCATACGCGACCAAGCCCAGCAGGGCCAACGCCCATCTGTGGGGCAGGATCCTGGCATGCCTCGTGCCAGGGACCTTTGCTGCGAGGAAGGTGCCAGCCCACTGCTCAAGACAGGCGGTGCTCGACGGGCTCGTGACGGAGGCCCAGCGGCGCGGCAGCGAGCATGCCGACCGCCTTGCCAAGATGGGGGCCCTGATGCACGCAGTGGACAGGCAGACGGTCGGCGAGCACCGCGCGCTGGCGGAGATCGTGCTGGAGCTCGGGCGCTGGATCAGTCGGGCAGCCATCCTCTGGCAGGACATCGCGGCCAAGGACTGTGAGGGGCTGCCGCCTGCGGCTGAGCGACGCCAGGTTCGCTTCGCCGCTGCGGAGGCGTCGCAGGCAGCAGAGGAGGCCGCTAGCCTTGCGCCGAGCGCCAAGCGGCCGCGCCTGGAGAGCGCCCGCTCGGCTAGCAGCAGCACTGCCGCCCTCTCGGCCAGCGCTGCAGCCTTCAGCATCCTGGGACATGCCCTCGCCGACGCCTGCTCGGGAGAGGGGGGCGGGACCCAGGAGCTCGTGGCGTGCACCAAGTGCGGCGCCTACATGACGCAGGGAAGTCGCAGTCGCTCTGGCGTAAGGCCTCGCCTCAAGGGGCATTGCCCAGGCGGCAAGGCCGACAAGGGTGGCAGGGACCAGCGCAGCCTGTGGCTTCGGGGACTCCATCCTGGTGGCAGGAGGCAAGAAGGACCCCGAACTGCCCGGCACAGAGTGAAAGGAGAAGGCATCCCTGCTCTGCGATCGCAGGGGCCGCTGCCAGAGCATGCGCAGGGGCAGTACCTGGAGTGGCTCGGCATTGTGGCGGAGCCAGAGATCGGCCCCTCGGCTGCTGCGAGCTCGGCAGGCAGCGCCTCCGCGGCGGCCGCGGCGCCCGCTGAGGTGCGGGGCCCTGCGTTGGCGCCCGCGGTCGCGCCCGCGGCGGCCGCCGACGCCAGCCTGCCTCTGCGGCGGCCAGCCGCAGCGAGGGCGGCCCTCCTTGGGGCCTCCGGTGTCGCGGAGGATGAGCTCGCCGCCGCGGCCATGTCAGCGGTCGGTGCCCTGGAGGACCGCAGGGTACGCCGCCGCATCGCCCGCCGTGGCGCGCAGCGTGCGAGTGAGTGAGTGAGTGTGTCGCCCAGTGCATCGTTGTGGCTGCGCATGCTTCCGCCGCCCTGGGTGCCCGCCTGGCGCGGCCTCTTTCGGGGACGCGGGCCCCGTCTGGGCCTGCCGGCGTTCTGGCCGCCACTTGCCTTGGCCCCGTCTTTAACTTTAACTTTAACACGCAGGGGCATTCCGCCTTGAAGGCCTCGTCTGTAACTTTAACTTTAACACGCAGGAGCACGGCAGGAGAAGCATGGCAATGGCAGAACACACAAGAGCACGGCATAATACACATGAGCACGGCATAAACCGCAGGAACACGACAGACCACGCAGAAGCACGGCAGAACCCGCAGGAGCACGGCAAAACAGACAGAGCACACAGGAACACGGCAGAACACACAGGAGCACGGCAGAACACGCAGGAGCATCCGTAGCCATTTTGGCTCAAGCCAGCTCGGTTCAGGCTTGCTTGAACGAGAGGTGGCCACGGGAGGGGGCCCTCTGCGGTTCCCCCGCTCGCGGCGCGAGCGTGGCGATGCGGCGCGGCGCGTCCAGGCGGCTGCTGACGCGCTCATTTTCAAGCTGAAGAACAGGCTCGCGGAGGCGCAGCACGAGTGCGCCCGTCTCCGCGACCTTCTTGCGGGCCCTGCTGTTCCAGATGGCGCGGCCAGGGAGGTGGCGCGCCGCGAGCGCATTGCGCGCCCCGCCCTGTGCGCACTGGCGCAGGAGACCCCAGCTGCAGATTGGGAAGTTCTTCGTCGCAATGTGGCCCTGCACGCCGCGGTATGCCCTGAGGAGTCTGACCCTCCGGCTGCATGGCGCAAGGCGCAGCGCGGTCGGCGTCTCGCGCGCGGCAGCCGCCGTGCCTCCTGGAGGCGCCTGGCTTTTCCCCACAACGTCGACGTGCTGGACTTCGCGCCGTCCGCAGGCTGCTGGGAGGCCCTGCCGCGCAACGAGGTCGCCGTCGACGACGTGGACTCCGTGGAGTCGTGCGACGCGGAGCTGGCAGCAGGTGCCGTGCCAGGGCCCCTGCGGGAGCCCCTGCGGGGGGCGACTGCCCTTGCGCTGCCGCCCCGTGCCGCGGGCGGCGGGCGCTGCGACGTGGAGGCGGGCATTCGATGCACGTGCGGGGCCGCGGTGTTCTCGGGCGTGGCGGTCGGCACGCAGGCGGTTAGCAGGGCGCTGACAGTGCCCAACGTCATCAGCCACAACGCCGCGGCCAGCACGTGCGAGGAGAGCGCTCTGCGGCAGGTCAGCGTCGGCATCCTGAGCGACGTTTCCTTTGTCGAGGGCGTGGAGAAGCAGATGGGGCTCTGGGGCCAGGAGCACCCTGGCCGAACGACCCGTCCATTCGTGCGGCGCCGCGCTCGGGTGGACGCGGCGAGTTCGGGAGTTGGCGCGCCGCCGCTTCCGCAGCTCGAGGAGCGTGGCGGGGCCGATCCCGAGCCGCCCTCGGAGTGCAGGAATCGCGGGAGGCGAGTGAGTGAGTGAGGTTGGCATGCAGTTGCATTCGTGTGTTCGTGTGTAGAGCTGTTTTTCCTGTGAGCGAAGACTCCTGTGTTCAGTCGCAGCCGAGTTCACGGTGGGCGGCGGCCCAAGGCGGCCCCGCTGGGAGTGCGAGAGGCGGCCCTAGGTGGCCCTCTCGGATGGGTGGCCCTGCGGGGCCCCCGCGAGAGGCGGCCCTAGGCGGCCCCTCTCGGGTGAGCGTGTCTTTTGGTTTTTTTGCCCACCACTCCGCCTTGAAGGCCCCGTCTTTAATGTTAATTTTAACACGCAGGAGCATGGCATAATAAGCAGGTACATGATTGAACGCACGGGAAAGCGGCAGAACACGCAGGAGCACAGAAGAGCACGCAGGAGCATTGCAGAAGAAGCAGGGAAATGGCAGAACACACGAGGGACGGCATAATACACATGAGCACGGCATAAACCGCAGGAATACGGCAGACCACGCAGCAGCAGGGCAGAATACACAGAAGCACGGCAAAACAGACAGAGCACACAGGAACACGGCAGAACACGCATGAGCACGGCAGAACACGCAGGAGCATGGCAGAACAAGTAAGAACATGGCAGAACACACGAGAGCACGGCAGCATGCACAGGAGCACCGCAGAACACACAGGAACACGGCAGACCACGCAGGAGCACGGCAGACCACACAGGAACACGGCGTATTTCATTTCACACGTTGGGTTCATGAAGCGACCCTTCTCAGGGAATGCGTTCAAGGAGTGCGTTTGAATAAGGCCCTCAAGATCGTTCTAGATGACCACGCGATTACACCTGAAGATTTCTCCAACAAATTTAAATACGCTCCAGGAGACCCAGAAGAGGCACCAATATCGCCGCAAGGGACCCCCCCCTAGGAACCTGAGATAGTTAATCTTTTTTTTTTTTTTTTTTTTTTTTTTTTGTTTTAAAAAAAAAAAAAAAAAAAAAATCCTGAATTTGCTAGGGGGCAGCATTTCCCTCTTGATGCTGGCAATATGCTGCACTTCTGGTCTTTTCCTTCCGTGCTCCTTTGTTCTTGCGGTCTATGCTGCCGTGCTCCTAGACCGTGTTCTGGTCTTTCGTGTTCCCCTTCGCTCGTCGGTTTAATATGCCGCTCCCCTGGTCTTATCTTGCTGTGCTCTTGAGCCCTTGCGGTCTACGCTGTCGTGTTCCTGGTCTTTTTGTTCGACCGTGCTCCTTCGCTCTTGGGGTCTACGATGCCGTGCTCGCGTCGTTTTTTTTTTTTTTTTTTTTTTTTTTTTTTTTTTTTTTTTTTTTTTTTTTTTTTTTTTTTGTGTTGTCTTTCTTTCTTTCTTCCCCCCCCCCCCGTGCTCTTTCTCCTTGGGGTTCATTCTGCCGTGCTCCTTCGTTTTTGACGTTTGTTGTCGTACTGCTGGTCTTTTATATGTTGTGTTGCTTCGCTCTTTGGGCTTATTATCCCATGGTCCTTCGGTATTTTTTTTCCTGCCATGCTCCTGTTTGGTTTCTGCCGTCGCCCTTCGCTCGTCGGTTCTATTCTGCCGCGCTCCTGGTCTTACCTCGCCGTGCTCCTTAGCTCTTGCGGTCTATGCTGCCGTGCTCCTGGTCGTTTTTTTCTGCCGTGCTCCTTCGCTCTGGGGGCTTCTTCCGCCGTGCTCATTCGCTTTTGGGGCCTATTCCGCCGTGCTCCTGGTCTTCCCTGTCCTGCCGTGCCCCTTGGCTCTTGCGGTCTATGATGCCGTGCTTGGGTAGTTAGTTTCTCTGCCGTGCTCGTTCCCTCGTAGGGTTTTTATTCTCGCGTGCTCCTTCGCTTTCGAGTTTTTTTTTGTTTTTTTCGTGCTGCTGTTTGTTCCCTGTTGTGTTGCTTCGCTCTTTGGGCTTATTCTGTCATGCTCCTTTGGTTTTGGGATCTTTTCTGCCATGCCCCTGGTTTTGTTCTGCCTTGTTCCTTCGCTCGTCGGGTCTTTTCTGCCGCGCTACTGGTCTTATCTTTCCGTGCTCCTTAGCTCTTGCGGTCTATGCTGCCATGCTCCTGGTCTTTTTTTTTCTGCCGCGCCCCTTCGCTCTTGGGGCTTATCATGCCGTGCTGCTTCGCTTTTGGGGTCTATTCTGCCGTGCTCTTGGTCTTCCCTATCCCGCCGTGCTCCTTAGCTCTTGCGGTCTATGATGCCATGCTCTGGTCGTTAGTTGTTCTGCCGTGCTCCTTCCCTCTTGGGGTTTATTCTGCCGTGCTCCTTCGTTTTGAGGTCTTTTCTGGCGTGCTCTTGGTCTTTTCTATGTCGTGTTGCTTCGCTCTTCGGGCTTATTCTGTCGTGCTCCTTTGGTATTGGAATATTTTCTGCCATGCTCCTGGTTCCTTCCTGTCATGCTCCTTTTCTCGTCGGGCCTATTCTGCCGCGCTCCTGGTCTTATCTTGCCGTGCTACTTAGCTCTCGCAGTCTATGCTGCCGTGCTCCTTGTCTTTTTTTTGTTTCAGCCTTGCTCCTTCGCTCTGGGGGCTTATTCTGCCGTGCCCCCCTCGCTTTTGGGGTCTATCCTGCCGCGCTCCTGGTCTTTCCTCTGCTGTGCTCCTTTGCTCTTAGGGCCGGTTCTGCTGTGCTCCTCGCTCTTGGGGCTATTCTGTCGTTCTCCTTCATTCTTAGCGATTCTGTCGTGCTCCTGGTCTGTTTCTGCTGTGGTCCTTCGCTCTTCGGGCCCATTCTATCGTGCTTCTATTCTGCCGTGCTCCTTCGTTCTTGTGGATATTCTGCCATGCTCATTGTTTTTTTTGCTTCTGCCTTGCTCCTGCGCTCTTCTGGCCAATTATGTGGTGCTCTTGGTCTTTTTCTGTCATGCTGTTTAGTTATTGCGGTCATTGTTGCTGTGCTCCGGGTCTTTTTTTCCTGCCGTGCCCCTCCTCTCTTGGGGCTTCTTCTTCCGTGCTCCTTCGCTTTTGAGGTTTTTTTCTGGCGAGCTCCTGGTCTTCTTTCTGCTGTGCTCCTTTGCTCTTGGGGCCTGTTCTGCCGTCCTCCTTCGCTCGTCGGGCCATTCTGTCGTTCCCCTTCATTCCTAGGTATTTTGTCGTGCTCCTGGTTTGTTTCTGCTGTGGTCCTTCGCTCTTCGGGCCCGTTCTATCGTGCTTCTATTCTGCCGAGTTCCTTCGCCATTGGGGATATTCTGCCATGCTCCTTGTTTTTTCTGTCTTGCTCCTTCGCTCTTCTGGCCTATTATGTTGTGCTCTTGGTCTTTTTCTGTCATGCTGTTTAGTTATTGCGGTCATTTCTGCTGTGCTCCGGGTTTTTTCTGCCGTGCTCCTTCGCTCTTGGGGCTTCTTCTGCCGTGCTCCTTCTCTTTTGAAGTCTTGTCTGGCGTGCTCTTGGTGTTTTCTCTGTTGCGCTGCTTCGTTCTTTGGGCCTGCTCTGCCGTCGTCGGATCTTCTTGGCTATGCTCTTGTTTTTTTTTTTCTGCCGTGCTTATTTGCTCCTCTGGTCTATTCTGCCATGCTCCTGGTTTTATTTTGCCGTGATCCTTAGCTTTAGCGGTCTGTGATGCCATGCTCTTGTTTTTTTTTTCTTCCGTGCTCCATCGCTCTCGGGGCTTATTCTGTCGTGCTCCTTCGCTTTTGGGGTCTATTCTGCCGTGCTCCTCGTCTTTTCGCTGCTGTTCTCCTTTGCTCTTGGGGCCTAGCCTGCCGTGCTCCTTCGTTCTTGGGGCTTCTTCTGCCGTGCTCCTTGCGCTGTTCTGCCATGCTCCTGGTTTGTTTCTGGCGTGGTCCGTCACTCTACGGGCCCATTTATCGTGTTTCCATTATGCCTTGCTCCTTCGCTCTTGGGGTTATTTTGCCATGCTCATTGTTTTTGTTCTGCCTTGCTCCTTTGCTCTTCTGGCCTATCATGTTGTGCTCCTGGTCTTTCTCTGTCGTGCTGCTTAGTTTTTTTCTGCCGTGTTCGGGGTCTTTTTTTTTTCTGCTGGGCTCCTTCGCTCTTGGGGCTTCTTCTGCCGTGCCCCTTCGGTTTTGCGCTTTATTCGGCCATGTTTCCGGTATTTTTCTGTTATGTTGCTCGCTCTGTGGGCCTATTCTGCCGTGTTTCTTCGGTCCCTGGATCTTTTCTGCCGTGCTCTTGTTTTTTTTTTTTTGCCGTGCTCATTTGTTCTCCGGGTCTATTCTGCCGTGCTCCTGGTTCTATCTTAACGTGATCCTTCGCTTTTGCGGTCTATGCTGCCATGCTCATGTTTTTTGGTGCTGCCGTGCTCCTTCGCTCTGGGGGCTTATTCTGCCGTGCTCCTTCGCTTTTGCGCTTTATTCGGCCATGCTTCCGGTATTTTTTTTGTTTTGTTGCTCGCTCGTTGGGCCTATTCTGCCGTGTTTCTTCGGTCTCTGGATCTTCTCCGCCGCGCCCCTGTGTGTGTTTTTTTGGGCCGTGCTCATTTGTTCTCCGGGTCTATTATGCCGTGCTCCTGGTTCTATTTTAACGTGATCCTTCGCTTTTGCGGTCTATGCTGCCATGCTCATTTTTTTTTTTGGTTCTGCCGTGCTCCTTCGCTCTGGGGGCCTATTCTGCCGTGCTCCTTCGCTTCGGGGGTCCACTCTGCCATGCTCCTGGTCTTTTCGGTGCTGTTCTCTTTTGCTCTTGGGGCCTATTCTGCCGTGCTCCTTCGGTCTTGGGGTCTGTCCTGCTGATTCCTGGCGCCGCTGAGAACCAGGTTGCGTTGTCGCAGATTGGGCGTTCCTCGTTCCGCTGCGCGCCAGTTTGCGCTTTCGTTTGCCGAGCGCGCCTCAAGCACGGCAGAATGCACAGGAGCACTGCATATTACACGCCGAATGCCTGGTGGACAAAGCGAGGCCACGCTTGGAGGACCACGGCGGAACACAAAGGAGCGCGGCAGAATGACCAGGAACGCCGCAGCCGCGCAGGAACACGGCCGAACACACGCACCATTTGTTTCACATGGAACGGCACCCATAGGCACGCGCTCGCAGGCAGGCTTGCACGTTCTTCTCACAATGGCTGTTCGGTTGCCGCTCTCTGGTGCAAATTGTAGGAGGTGCTCTCGATAGCCCTCCTGATCGCAACGCGCCGTATTATTCACGACCCGACACAGGAGCACGGCAGATTACTGAGGAGCATGGTAGGTAATGACAATGTCAGAACGCAAAGGAGCATGGCGGAATAAACAGGAACACGGCGAAACGCAGGAGCATGACATTACACGTGGAACCACCTTTCATCACCTTTGACATAGACGCACAAAGAGGCACACGCACACAGGCGCAGCCATGTTCCTCCGCAGAATTATTCCTCGTTTGCCGTTCGCGGGTTCGAGCAGGAGGAGGTGCTCTCGATAGCCCTATTGATTGCAACGTGCCGTATTATCTACGACCTGTTCTCTTTTTTGTGCCTCGGTGCTGCCGTCTCGCCGATGTGTATGTTTGGCGTGCTCCGGCTGGCGTTGTACCTGCTCGTCTGTGGGTCTTTGGTTCGCCGAGCGCGTGCTGCTAGGGCGATGAAGTGCCGCAGAGGGCATCGCAAACCGCGCCGCGGTGAGGAACCCCCCAAGGCTCAAACTGGTTATGATGGTTACTGCAAGGCCTGCTACAAGGAGAAGCATCCTAGGCTGCACCACCAAATGCAGGACTGGAGAAATAATGAGTGTCGCTTTTGCGGTCATCAACGCGAACTGGTCCGAGGTATCATGTGCAGGCCGTGTCATCGGTCGCGCAGTTGTCTTGGGCCTGATTGCCCTTGGTATCGCGAAGATCCTGAACCAGTGTTGTGCGCGGCATGCGCGCCGCGCATGAAGAATCCGCATGCCGTGGGCAAGAGATGCGCCATGGAGTGTCCCGCGCACGCCTCGCGCGAGCAACGCGACACACAGTTATGTTCCGAGTGCGTCGACACATTGTCTCCATGTGCGAGTTGCGGCGAACGCGTGCTCGCTGGCACCATGACGCGGATGCAGTGTTCGACGGAGCCGTGCAGCGCCGCGGTCGCGCTATGCCGCGCGTGCTCGGGCATGTCCTCTGCCGGTCCGAGGCCGAAGTGCGGTGCCTGCTGGATCCAGGGTGGTCGGCTGCTCGTATTCTGTGGAAATATTCCTGCCCAGAAGGCTCAAACATGTCGGCGAGCCTGCAGGGCCTGCTTCGTCGCGCGCTCGTGCGCTATCTGCCACTCGCTGCCGCCAGCGTCGCTGGAGTGTCCCAGGTGTCACATGTGCGACAATATTGCCCTTTAGTACAAAGAGCATGCCACTCCGGAGCAGCGGGCCGCAGGCTTGTGTCAAGCGCATTGGGGTTCGCTCGAGCGCGCGTTCTGCTACAGGACCGAGGACCCCGCAACGAAAGAACCGCTGCAGGTTTCAATGGCGGAGTGTGCTTCCGAAGGCTGTTCGAAGCTGGTGAATGCGTGTTCTCTGTGCGTGTCGCATTTCAGGGGGAGCGCGGCGCCCTGCGACATCTGCTGGAAGGCAGCTGGCTCCAAGTGCGCGAAGTGCAAGCGGGCTCCTGCGCGGAATAACAGGATATTTCAGCATTGTTGCAAGCAGTGCTTCGGGGAAGAGCCTTTCGCAGACTTGGTTCGGAACGAGAGCAGGAAGTTCCTCGCCGAGGAGCCGCTTCCGCAGAGGCTCGGTGAGGATGTCGCGCGGTCGGCGCCCGCGTTGCAGGTTCTCCTGGCCCTGGCAGAGCCTCGGCCAGGATCGCTGCCGAAGTACGCGGAGACGCTCGAGTACTTGGACCCGAACCATTGCCGTTTCTGCACGCGCTCGTTCGGCGTCTCCGACGACGACGAGCGACGGCACCTGCTCGAGGGGTGCGCGCATGATTTTCCGCGACGTCACGACGAAGACATCCTCCGCGCATATCGGAGTACTGGATTGGGGCGGGTGAGCGCAGAGGGGCTGGGCGCGGTCAGTCCGCAGGTGGGGCGATTCTGCGTTGCGCAGTACAAGGCAGCGCAAACGGACGAACGATACGTGCATGGTGCTTGCGCTGTCTGCTGTCGAGAGACGCAAAAGTGTGACTTGAATCAAGTTCGCATCCCATCGCCAAGCAGCGATGCGTGTCCGGACTGGTTAGCGTGGTCCGAAGAGTTCTGGAATGAACACAAGGGGACGTGGTACCAGCAGGTCGACAAGCTGCTCAGCATCGAAGGTGTCTGAGCGGACGCAGGAAGCGCGGGAGTGCGCGGAGGCGTGCGTCAGCGGAAAGCCGCGCGAGCTCGGATTCACGAAGGTCGAGGACGCGGAAAATTGGCTCGATCGCGTGCGCCGTTGGGAGGAGGATCTGCGGCGGGACTAGCGGGAGCACTCCGTTACTTCTCCAGGTGACGATTTCTCGATGTCGCATCCTCAGTTGTCGTGGGGATCCTTTCGTTTGCCGTGCCTTGCGTGGTCTGCCGTGCTCCTGCGTGGTCTGCCGTGCTCCTGCATGTTCTGCCGCGTCGTTTGTCGTGTCGTTGCCGGCTTTTCGTTCTGCTTTGCTCCTGTCGTTTGCCGTGTTTTTTCTCTCCGGCGTGTTCATCCCCTGCGCCCTCGCTGGCCGGGAACGCCATCGTGTTTTTCCTGTGCGCAACTCAGGTGATCCAGATCATCGGTGGGTATTGTACAAGGCCGCAGTGTGCGCGGATGCTCCAGCAGACGGAGGCGGCGATCTTCGCGTGAGCATGTGCAAGGCGTGCGCTGAGGCATTGTCGAGCACGCACACAGACAGCCGCGGGCGTAGTCGCCCGCGCGTTCGCATGCCTAGCGAGGCTCTCGCGAATGGCATGTGGCGGGGTCCCGACCCGGATGAGCTGGCGAACTTAACGTACATTGAGTGCAAGGTGGTCAACTTGGCCAAGGTGTACGTCAGTGTGAAGCGGGTGTTGTTGGACAGGGCGTCCTTCGCCAGAACTGGTGCCGACGATGCGCCGCGCTATCACCAGAAGAACGTGGTTGCGTACCCGCAGAGCCCGGACGCCGCGCTTATTGCCATTGGCATGTCGCCGATGGCATTGGCGCACACTCTTGTCGTCCAATTCGTTGGAAGCCACGCTGACGGCATCCGTTACCGCCCTGACTTGCAAGTGTCCGTGGCGCGTGTTCGAGCGGCATTCCGTTGGTTATGTTCGAACAGCTGGAGCCGCATGGAAGCGACGCGACACCACGCCGCTTGCGCGGATCCTGACCTACTCCACAAGTCGATCGAGGAGTTGCTCGACGCGTACGCGACGAGCGTTGGTGGAGCCTCGGGCCTTCCGCGCGAGCTCGTCGACTCCGCGACTTCCGTCAGCGCCTCCAGGGCTTCGGCGCAGTCAAAAGGGCCGGCTGACTGCACGGAAGAAGGAGCAAACGACACGGGCGAACGCGGGCCCGAGGAGGCGGAGAACGCGGCTGTTGTGAACGGCGGCTTGGCTGACGTCGATGCAGTCCAGCTGTGGACGCAGGTCATCAAAAACTTCAAGACGGCACAGCGGTTCAAAGAGGAGCTGGCCGCTATCGACCCCGCCGGCCAATCTGCCCGCGCGAGAAAGAAGAGATTGCACGCGGAGAAGTGGGCCGAGGCTGTGGAAGGCCTCGATAAGTTGTCTAATGCCAAGACGCGTCGGCGTTTGGAGGAGTGGGCACGGATGACAGAGTCGCCTTAAAGATCACGCACGAGACCGCGTTCTTGTCTGCTCGCACGCCGAACTTTTGGGCGTCCTGCTTTGTGTGGCTGTTTCCTCGAGGAGATTGTCAGGAAACGTGCCCTGGACGTAAAGCAGCAGATAGCACAGTATCGTTTTTATTTTCCTATCAGTGGATCCAGTGCTTGTTGAAACGAGCGGATTGCGATTTCTGGCGGAAGGATGTGGGATTCGTCGCCTCTGTGCTCAACATCTTCATGCGTCGAGACCAGATGAGCAAGGTAGAAGCGCGCATGAGGGCGACGCCCGGCGGCGGCGTCATGGGCATGAGTCCCGAGCAATTGCAAAAGTTAAGCGAAGTGACAGCCAAAGGATTGGTTTCCTCCGCGATCGCGTCGGGGGGCGATGCGAAAAGCATCGTAGATGCCCTGCGGAAGAGAGGGTTGGGCCCAGCGACTCGCAGTGCCTTCGAGAAATTGCAGGCCGCGCCCCGGAAAGTGCGTGGATCTGCCGAAGAGCGCGACTCGCACAGGTGGAACTTCCGAGCTCTTCAGATATATTCGGGTTGTTCGACGTTGTTTTTTATTCTGAACCCGCGCGACATCCGAAGTCCACTGACCGTGCTCCTCGTGCAGGGCGGCATTGAAATCGAGGAGCGATTCTCCTTGGAAATGAGTGACGAAGACGCGGAAGTTTTGTTGACGAAACATAACGCAGCGCATCTTCGTCTTCTCCACCGTCGGGTGGCGCAGGATCCCGCGCGTGCTGCGCAAGTTTTCCATTGGACTGTCCGGGATGTGCTTCGCCATCTTTAATTGTGCCGATAGTCCTTCGAAATTGTCTCCAGATGGCATCGCTGCTCGCGAGGTGCTGGGCATCTTGGGGTACGTCCGCTCTTTCTTCGGTGTCGTCGAAGAGCAGATGCGGAAGGCGTTGCACATCCACATGCTCGTGCAGATTCTTGGTTTCGTGCATCCTGACGATATATTCAAGAGCGATTATCTTATCGACGCCTTCAAGCGTATCTACTATTACCACGCATCCGTCATGTTTCGCAGCCAGGAGGCCGTTGCGCATAATTTCGCCGATCCCCAGGCAATGAGAACCATGGCCGAGCTGCCGCTGTTCCCGCAAACGCAGAAGCAACGGACTATGATTGGTAACGCTCGCGTTGAGGAAAGCAACTGTGCGCCGACTGTGGCCCGCGGACTCGATGCGCAGCCTGCTCGATGCGGGAGCGTTCCTGATTGTTCTTTTTTCGTGGGCTCTTATCACGGCGACGAGAGCGTCTCCGGGGGCGAGTGGTGCCGTCGCGCCGTTGTCGAGATATTTTCACGGAGTCGCCAGACGGGCAACCATGCGTGTAAACCGTCCGTCTGTTACAAAGGACGTCTCGGAAGGATCGGTTTCTGCCGCATGTATTATTGGAATCTCGCGAAGCACGTGGACCCGAGGACGGGCGCCTCGTTGCCAAACGACAGCATGGCTTGCAGCTGTGGCCTCGATGGGACGGCGTCGGGCCTCCACCGATTCTCGGATATCCGCACGCGGGGCTGCCTGCTTTGGAGACGACGCACCAGTGGCACTTCAAGTTGACATATCCGATCATCTTCGGTCCTCAGTGCAATCACGACGTCCAAGTGCTTCCGCGATTGTGCGCTCTGCCAAGCAGCAGCCTAGATGCCGTGCCCGACGAGGCAGAGCTTGCTACTGCCATGGCAGGATTGGTGGAACAGCAGGCGGCGAACGAATTCTATTGTTCCTCTTATTCCAGCAAGTCCGCGCCGCACGCTGAGGGGCTTCTGCTCTCTCTTGCGATTTCGCTCGATCAGAAAGAGCGCGACGCGTGGCAGGCTGTAGGCCGCGGCGAAGAGCCCGACAACGTGCACGAGAAGGCTCGGACACTTATCCACATGCGATGTGAGCATGTCCGGAACCGCGCTCGGTCTGCTCGCTCGTCGGGTCTATTTTGCCGCGCTCCTGTTCTTATCTTGCCGTGCTCGTGCTTTTCAGCCCTTGCGGTCCATGCTGTCGTGCTCCTGGTCTCTTACCATGTCCTCTACTAAAAGACGGGAGTGAGCGGAGACGATCTGTCTGGACATATCTTCGCTTGCGCTGGTATCCCGCGAGGCAGGCGCTGACGCCGTCATGCGTGACGCCTCGACCGTCTCGGAGAAGATGAACGCGATGTTGATAATGATGATGGTGGTGATGGGGGTGATGATCATGATGGCGATGGTGGTGGCAATTCTATGATGACGCTGATGCTGATGCTTATGATGAGGGGGAGGAAAATATGCAGAGAAGAGCCGTCATATGTGACACCTTCCGTCTTCATTTCTCGAGGGGGCGAAAGCGATTTGAGGGGATGTCTCGAGCGAAACGCCAGTGTTTAAACAACTATGTTGAAAACTGTTTGTTTTCGGTGGTTTCGCTTTCTTCTGACATCTTGGAGATCTTTCGAGGTCGCTTTGGCATGCTGCGTGAACACAACCCTTCGCACATCTAAAATTCGCAAGGCTGTCCCCAGCGAGATTGCATTTTTTTTAAGCTCGGATGTTTAAGCCGTCGGTTTCGACATATTCGTCTCCGAGGGTGTATCAGGCGAGACGGTCATTTGTAGCATGCGCCTTTTTTAGAATAAAGTTTTTGCATTCTCGGTCGTTGAGGATTCCTCAGGCAAAGTTATCATTTGTGAGGATTCGACGACCAGGTAATCGATTTCAGAATCTTCGTTGTTCGAGGATGTCCCAGGCGAAATGCTCATTTTTTGGCATGAGGCATCTTAAGATAAGATCTACACTTCGGCGGTTTCTTGAGGATGCTTCAGACGACAAAAGTTTATTTCCAAGGGGGCGGAACGTTTAAAGGTAAGTGTGAGTAGAGGGGGGGCGCCCCGAGAAACATATGATAACCCCTACCACACAGACCCTGGTGTTCTTGCACGCCCAAACGTGCGAAAGCATGGTGGCGGATTCTGCGGTGTTCCTGGTCATCCCTACCCCGCCGTGTTCCTCAGTTCTTGCGGTCTATGATGCGTTGCTCTGGTCGTTCGTTTTCCTGCCGTGCTCTTCACTTTTGGGGTTTATGCTGTTGTGCTCCTTCGCTTTCGTTTTTTGGGGGGGCCGTGCTTCTGGTAGTTTCTCTGTTTTGTTTCTTCATTCTTTGGGCTGCTTCTGCCGTGTTCCTTCGGTCATGGGATCCGTTCTGCCATGTTCCTGGTTTCTTTCTGCCTTGCTCCTTCGTTCGTCCGGTCTCTTCTGCCGCGCTTTTGGTCTTACCTTGCCGTGCTTCTTAGCTCCTGCGGTCTATGTTGCCGCACGCCTGGTTTTTCAATCAGGCGTGCCGTTTCGCTCTTGGGGTTTGTTCCACCTTGCTCCTTAGCTTTGAGGTCTATTCTGCCGTGCTCCTGGCCTCTTGTATCCTGCCGTGCTCCTTAGCTATTGCGGCCTATGATGCCCCGTTCTGGTCGTTAGTTATTATGCCGTGCTCCTTCCCTCTTGGGGTTTATTTGCCGTGCAGTTCTTTGCCGGTTATGGGATCTTTTTTGCCATGCTCCTGGTTTTGTTATGCCTTGCTCCTTCGCTCGTCGGGTTCATTCTCTCGTGTTCCTGGTCTTATCTTACCATGCTCCTTAGCTCGAGCGGTCTATGCTTCTGTCCTCTTGGTCTTTTTGTTCTGCCGTGCTCCTTCGCTCTTGGGCTCATTATGCTGCGCTCTTTCGCTTTTGGCATCTGCTCTGCCGTGCTCTTGGTCTTCCCTATCCTGCCATGCTCCGGGGCTTATTCTGTCGTGTTCCTTCGTTCTTGGGGCTATTCTGCCGTGCTCCTTAATTCTCAGCTATTCTGTCGTGCTCTTGTTTGGTTTCCGCTGTGGTCCGTCGCTCGTCGGCCTCATTCTATCGTGCTTCTATTCTGCCGTGCCCCTGCGCTTTTGAGGTTCTTATGCCATGCTCCTTGTTTTTTTTTCTGCCTTGCTTCTTCGCTCTTCTGGCCTATTATCTTGTGCTCCTGCTATTTGTCTGTCGCGTGATCTGTTGTTGCGGTCATTTCTGCCGTGCTCTGGATGTTTTTTCTGCCGTGCTCCTTTGCTCTTGGGTTTTCTTCTGCCGTGCTCCTTCGTTTTCGTGGTTTATTGTTCCGTTTTTTTTTTTTTTGTTTATGTTGTGTTGTTTCGCTCGTTGGGCCTATTCTGTCGTGTTCCTTCGGTCTTGGGGTCTTTTCTGCCATGCTCCTGTTTTTTTGTTCTGCCTTCTTCATTCTCTCTTCGAGTCTAGTCTGTTATACTCCTGGTCTTATCTTGCTGTGATCCTTAGCTTTTGCGGTCTATGCTGCCATGCTCCCAGTATTTTTCTGCCGTGCTCCTTCGCTCTTGGGGCTTAGTCTGTCGTGCCCCTTCGTTTCTGGGGTCTGTTCTGCCGTGCTGCTGGTCTTTTCGCTGCTGTTGTCCTTTGCTTTGGGGGCCTATTCTGCCGTGCTTCTTCGTTCTTGTGGTCTATTTTATCGTGCTCCTAAATTATTAGCTATTCTGTCGTGCTCCTGTTCTGTTTCTGTTGCGGTCCGTCGCTCTTCGGGCCAAGTCTATCGTGCTTCTATTCTGCCTTGCTCCTTTACTCGTAGGGTTATTCTGTCTTTGTTCTGCCTTGCTCCTTCTCTCTTCTGGCTGATCCTCTCGTGCTCCTGTTTTTTTCCTGTTGTGCTGTTTTGTGTTTGCGGTATTTTTCTGTTGTGCTCCTTCGGTCTTCAGGTTTATTCTGCCGTGCCCCTTCGCTTCTGGGGTTTATTCTGCCGTGCTCCTGATCTTTTCGCTGCTGTTCTCCTTTGCTCTTGGGGTCTAGTCTGCCGTGCTCCTTCGTTCTTGGGGTCTATTCTGCCGTGCTCCTGACCCCTTAGCTGTTCTGCCGTGCTCCTGGTCTGTTTCTGTTGCGGTCCGTCGCTCTTCAGCCTAAGTCTATCGTGCGTCTACTATGCCTTGCTCCTTTACTCTTACGGTAATTCTGTCTTTGTTATGCCTTGGTCCTTCTTTCTTCTGGCTTATCATGTCGTGCTCCTGGTTTTTATTATGCCAGGTTTTCTGCTGTGCTTTTATTATGCTGTGTTTCTTCGGTCTTGGGGTATTTTCTGCCATGTGTCTGTTTTTGTTTGTTTCTATCGTGCTCATTCGCTCTTAGGGTCTATTCTGCCGTGCTCCTGGTCTTCTTTCGCCGTCATCCTTAGCTTTTGCGGTCTATGCTGCCATGCTCCTGTTTTTGTTCTGCCGTGCTCCTTCGCTCTTTGGGTTTATTCTGCCGTGCTCCTTCGCTTTGGGGGTTAATTCTGCCGTGCTCCTGGTCTTTTCGCTGCTGTTCCCCTTTGCTTCTGGGGTCCATGCTGCCGTGCTCCTTGGTTCTTGGGGCCTATCCTGCTGATTCCTGGTGCCGCTGGGGACCAGGTTGCGATGTCGCAGGTTGGGCGTTCCTGGCGCCGCTGTGTGCCAGGTATCTTCGTCTCGATTCGTCGGGGGGCCTTCATTACTGCTTCGCAGGAGCGAAAGGCCCGACGCGCACCTACCGCTGCAAGCGCGGTGACGGATTCATAGGCTCCTAGCGGCGACAAGTAACAGGATGCACAAGGGGTTTCCCGAGATGCTCAGCTACTTGCTGGAGGAACCCACCCTCTACTCTAGCCACAAGTTCGTCACTGTCTTGACGCCAGGCCTCCACTCTCTCATCAGGAAAAGGTTGGGCGAGGTCGCGCATGGGACAGACACGAGTGCACCCTCCATTGCTGCGCGCCCTTATTCCATTAAATTTAACCCGAGGCCGTTCCTACGGGAGCATGACTATCTTTTTCGCCCCGACGAGCTGGAGGATTTCCCGTTGTACTTCTTTTTCGTTGCCTGCGAAGCTTGGCAAGCTCGCCCTGACGGGCATCGCCCAGTGAACTGTATGTCGTGGCACGTCACGGCCGACGGGAAGCGCCAATCCTCTGCAGAAGAATTATGCAGTCGGGAATATGAGAATGTTCCTTTACGCGGAGATCCTTCAGAAAATTCTCCTCTCGGGCCTGTGCTGTACAAGTATGCGTACTATGTGAGTGTTCGCTTGGCAATCGCGTGGCGAATATTTGTTTTTCGCGGGATGCTGCCTCCGTGCCCTGAGGCGAAGAAAGACGGAGACGACGAGGCAAAGAGACAAGAGGACCAGGTTCGCTACGCTGTCTACGTTCAACTCCTCTTCCGGCCCTTTCGAACGGTGGAGGACGTGCTGCGTCGCGCGCCGCCCGCGCCGTGGACGCACAGAGCTTCAGAGTATTATGATGCATTTCTGAATGAATTTGAATGTTGGCGCAGATCTCAAGAATCCATTGCTTCTGGGGCACGTTGTGACACGCCTCCTCTCAGCAAGGTATGGTGGGCGTGTCGCGTGTGTGAATGCTTGAGAAATTATGATCTCGTATCAAGGCGCCACGTTTCGGTCATTGATCGCATGCCCGCAGGCGACGCTCTCCGTGCTTACACCGACGCTGCTGCCGACGTCGACGGCCCCGGTCAAGATTCGCACGATGATGAGGAGATGCTCATGGATTCCGACTCGGACGAGGGTCGCAACGATGTTGCGATGGAGGCCGACGATATCTTCGGGGCTTCGTTGAGGAAGAGACAGAATGCGTGTCCGGGCGAGCAGGTGCCGCCGACGTCGGCGGCGATTTGCAAGAGTGCCAGCTTTCGGCCCGGAAGTCGCTGGTCGCGTCCGACATGCAGGATAAATTCGTCAAAATCGTCAACGATGGTGGAGACAATGTCGACGTGGTCCGGAAAGTCGGGAAGCCGAAGTCTGACGTTCTGCAGCAGCGCATCGACGCGGCGGTTGCGGCAATCCCTGGAGTATTCGAGCGAGCGGTGCCCGTGTTGGCCCGACGATCCTCGACGTCCGTCGTAGAGGCTGCGTTGTTCTTGCCGAGCCAAAAAGTATTCGACATTCCAGATGTGGGTACGTGAAGCAGGCGCGGGCTCTTCTGTGGAACGCGTTGTGGCTCCAAGACGTGATGAATCGCGAATGGTCCTTGGATGACCCGTTCGGATCGGGGTGTTTCTCGGGGTCTTCGTTGGCAGACGGCTCTCAGCTCGCGCTCGCGGGCCCTGGCGGCGCGGGCAAAACTGCTGTGCTCCGCGTGGCGGAAGCATTGATCGCTTTCTTCCTGGGTGCAGACTCCGTGCGCAAATGCGCCCCATCGAATTCCGCGGCCCGGCTCATCGGCGGCGACACCATACATGCCGTTTGCAGGCTACCTTTCGGGAATACTTCTATCAGATTCAGGAAAGCTCGCACGAGCGTCACCGCGTCTGAGAAGCACAAGCAGCGGTGGAAGAACGCGCGCGCGCTTCATCGATGAAGTCTCCATGGTATCAGGTGATCAGCTCCACGCCTCCGACGTCCGCATCGGGGAAGCGAAGGATCCCGCGCGACTTTTCGGCGGCCTTGGCATGGCCCTGTCCGGGGATTTCCTGCAGTTGACCCCCGTGGACCTGGGAGACGCGAAGAAGAGTCTAGCGACGCCGCCCGAAGACGCGGACGCGTTGGACGCGGCCCGGGAACACCCCGACGCGAAGAACCTGGATGGACAGAACTCGAAACTGGCTGCTACCCATCAGGGCTTGCGGCTGTGGCGGGGGATACAGCATGCCGTCTGTCTCGATGTGAATATTCGCGCCCCCGGGAAGCTCAGCAAATTCTTGGCGGAAATGCGAGGCGGCGAAGGGATTTCCCCCGAGTGCTGGAAGACGTGCCAGGATCGGATCATGCAGCCGAACGACGCGAGGCTTTCCGAGGAGACCTCGCCTTTCAGTAAGTACGAGTGGCAGTTCATTGTGCATCGCCACAAGATCCGCGTTTACCGCTCGCTCGTGAACGCGAAGACCGCGACGTCTGTCGGGCAGCAGCCGTCGCGCATCGCACAGGCCAGGGACGAGGCGGTTCACTCGAAAGATGATCACACGATGCCGCGCGTCCAGGAAGAACTACTGCGCAGAGCGTCGCCGAGAAACACTCAGAGTCTGCCAGGCATACTCCCTCTGTACGTCGGGATGCGATTGACGTTCCAGGAGAAGGACGTCTTCTGTCGCGCTCCTGTGTGTTCTGCCGTGCTCCTGCGTGTACTTCGGTGCTCTTGTGTGTTCTGCCGTGCCCTTGCGTGATTGGATATGCTCCTGTGTGTTCTCTGCGTGTGTTCAATCGTGCTCAGGCGTTTTCGCGATGCTTCAGTATTCAGCCATTATCGCGTGCGTTCTGCCGTGCTCCTGCGTGTTCTGCTGCGTTTCACTTTGCTCTTCCACGCTTTGTTTGCTCAGTCGTGCTCCCGCGTGGTACGCCGTGTCTGTTTCCTGTGATCCTGTTATCTCCCGTGCTGTTGTGGCGTGCTAACGTTTTCTGCTTTGACCAGATTGTATTGCCAGAGCCTGCCAGGACTGTCCGCGTCTCGGCATCATGAAGGGATGCGCGCGCACGGTTCGGCGCATTGTCTTTTCTGACAGCGAGACCGATCCAACGCTGAACGAGAACGATAATGTAGTCCATTTGCGCTGTATGCCAGTGTCGTTGCGGTTGCAGGTGGCTGACGCGTCGTGGACGCTGGGCGAATCGCACTTCCCTGGCGACATGCGAATCACGACGGACCGCAAAGGATTATTTCAGCCGCGCCCTACGTGTGAGTATTTGAGCGCGACTTGGGAAGAGGAGACGTTCAGCGCGCGCGCACCACCTTCAAGGCTCTCCCCGCGGACGCCATCATTGTCTACGGCGCTCAGGGCGGCACGTTCGACGCTGCGATAGTGGACATGAAGAAGCCGCCGAGCATGGGCGCGGATGCGCTTCGGCTTGCCCGCTGCGTCATGCTGTCGAGGGCAAGGTCGCTTGAGGGCCTGCTCATTCTTCGCGCCGCCGAAAAGCACGAGCTCGAGAGGCCGCCGCCCGCCTTTCTCGTGCGAGAGCTGGAGAGGCTGATGGGCCGGGGGGACTCAGGGCGTGCAACTTGTATTTTACGTGTTAATATTTTCGCGTATCCACGGCTTCTCGGTGGCGTCTGTTTCGCGCAGATGCTTTTTATATACATATATAAAAAAGATGTCATCTGGAGAGGGAGGGGGGAAAGGAAGGATTCCCCGTTTTGCTCGGGGGGCGCTGTCAGTTGCCTATATTCAGAATATTCTGGGAAAATGGAGCTGAACAAGCGTCGCGGTCAGCGTCGTCTGCAAGTCTTTGTGCGGAAATTCGGCATTTCCTTTCGGGCCCGCTTTCCAGGTTAAATCTGGAGAGAGAAGGGACTTTCCCGATTTGTTCGAGGCGCGGCGCCACGTGCGCCATTTCCAAAGATTCTGAAGAAATCGATTTGAGCGAGCACACCTCACCCCCACCTAGTGCTGCCCGCTGTCAGGAATCTGCGCTGGACGAGCTCATCCAGCGCATGCAGAACCTGAGCGGCCTCCACGTTCCTGACGGAATTTGCGACGAGATATGGAATAGCGCGTTGGCCAAGGGCGGCGGGCCGAAGCAGGCGAAGGCAGCGGGCATCTCGCGCCGCAAGGTTGAGGCGCGCGCGCGTTCGACGGGGGCTGGTTCACGACCGTTGGCGACGCTCATTGTCGCGCGCGTTTCTGAGGACGTGGCCGCTGGACCAGTCGCGCTGGCAGAGGCGCCTCGCAAGCGTCTCCGTGCCAAAACTCCGGCGGGCCGTGGTGAACTTCATTCGCCCGCCCAGAACGTTCGGATGAGTTTGCCGTTAGCAATTGTCGAGGACGGAAGCATTGCTGGGGGGCTCGCCAAGATCGCCCGGCATGATCCTCCACGGCCTACGCCGGGAGGCGATGCAGAAATCTTGGTGACCCTCGCGAATGCTGGTGCTTTGCCTTCTGCGATAACAGCCGCGGCGCTGGAGTCTGCCCCTACTCGCGGCGGCGTGCCCCTGATGCCCACCAATTCGAGCACCGCTCTTTCGCAGGTCGCCGCGAGCGCCGCTGTGGATGCGCTGCTGCATAATCCCAAGTCGACGGACGCCGGGGCCAAATCCAGTCCGGGGGTGGCCGCAGCCGAGGCTCGACGGGAAGTTGAGAGAGATCGCCGCGTCAAAGGAGCGCTTGCAGCATATCGCGCGCATGCTGGCGCGGGCGCCGCTTCGGGTGCCAGCTCCGTGATAGGCGACGTGAATTCGATTTCTGTTCCTGCGAATGCTTCGGGAGACGCCGCGGGCGCAGCGTTCGCTACGATCGTCTCTGAGGCTTTGGTTATGACCATCGGGGCCGGATGTCGAGACAGCAGGGTGGCGGCGCACGAGGGCCGCGTGCTTCGCGCCTTGAAGACAGCCGGGGACGGGTCGTGTGCCGTGCATGCTGCCTTTGGCACCGTTTGCGGCGATGAGTATCGGCATCCGTGTCCTCGAGAACATATCCGCCACCAGATTGGAAGCGCTGCAGCCGAGCTCGCTTTCAAAGCAAGCGATTCCATTCTCGTTAAGGACTTTTGGGCCTGGCTGTGGTGCGACATCGTCAAGCCACAGGCATTGGCGCTCGCGGGTCTGAGCCCTGGCAGGCATCAGCTCGACGAGGAGGCCAAGTCCATATGGAGGGAAATCGAGAAGCGCCCTGCTGTCCGCGAGTTGTGCGTGGCCCACGGAAAGAACGAGCGCGAAGTGTATCAGGATTCACAAGCAAGCCGAGCTGACCTGCGGAGGCTGTTCGAGCCACTGTGTGATCGGCGATTCGAGCATTCCTTTCTCCGACGTCTTGGCCGCGCTCGCCCTGTTGGACGAATGCGTTGCTGTCCCGCATCAGGTCGAGGTGTTGCCGCATGTGAATGTTAAATTCGATTGTTTTTTTGAGCAGTGCGTGGGTGGCGATCGTTTCAAGAAGAGCGTGGTAGAGTATCTGGGCGTTGATCATGTCGATCTTCTTCGAGGCATCGTGCAGGACATCGCGTCTGGCATGGAAGATTATACGGCTGATTTCTTACCCAAGCTGTGTCAATTCGTTGAGGCGCTGCAGCCGCTTCACAACAGGGCAGTCGCTGTGCCGGATCTGTTCGACCAGGTGTATAAGAGCTATTCGGCGGCAGTGGCGTCACTCCATTATCTTTTAAGCCCCATAGAGCTAGCGCTCCTGTGCCAATGTGCGTGTCAGAACGTGGTGATTGCGAGGCGCGTCGTCGGGCGGCGCGTTTTGGAATACGATCGCCACGTGCTGCCAGTCCGAGACGGCCCCATTCTCTTCACCGCGATTCAGGTGAACCCAGGAGCTCATCGCGCCCGCACTCATTTCGAACGGTTAGAGCTCGAACGCGAGTTGGCGTGACTGGTCAGAACTTGTCGGGACGCGGGTCTGCTGAAATATGCGTAAGATCCCAGGTCGCGCAAGGGATCACGCGCGCCTCGGTCGTCGCAGTTTTCTCCCATGCGTTTCACTCCCTCCCCAGGCAACAACGAAGGCGAGAGCGACGGCGACGGCGACGGCGACGACAATGGTGACAGCGACGGTGATGCCGACGACGAAGACGAGGACGAGGACGAGGACGAGAACCAGGATGACGACGATAAGCCTCACGCTATCGCGCGTGACTTCGTACAGACAACGGGATGTCGAAACCATGTCGGGGAGAGTGGAGTTGAGCAGTCGTCGTGGCCAGCGTCGAACTGCTATTGTAATGTTTTCTTCGGGTCGCTCCTGGAAATGTTAGCCAGCAATCTCAAGATTACCATTTCGCTAGGGACACCCTCAACAAGTCAATCTGTCCAACATCGCACCGTAATGGTTTTGGAAGGCATCAAGGTGGCCCCAAAAGGGCACACACAAGCCCCAATGTGATCCCCAGGGGCTCTCTCCAGACGATCCAAAATTGCGATTTCGCTTCATACATCCTTACACGATCATACATCCTTCCTTCATCCTGCCGTGCTCCCCAGCTCTTGGGGTCTATTCTGCCGTGCTCCTGTTTTTTTTTCTGCCGTGCTCCTTCGCTCATGGGGCCTATTCCGCCGTGCTCCTGGTCTTTTTCTGCCGTGCTCCTTAGCTCTGGGGTCTATCCTGCCGTGGTCCTGGTCTTCTTCTTCCGTGCCCCTGAGCTCTGGGGGTCTATTCTGCCGTGTTCCTGGTCATTTTCTGCCGTGTTTCTTCGCACTTGGGGCATCTTCTGCCGTGTTCCTTGCCTCTTGGGTTCTATTCTGCCGTGCTCCTCGTCTTTTTCTGGTTTGCTCCTTCGCTCTTCGGGCCTATTCTGCCGTGTTCCTGGTCTTTTCTGTCGTACTCCTTGGCTCCTCGGGCCTTTCCTGCTGTGTTTCGGTCTTTTCTGCAGTCGTCCTTAGCTCTTGGGGCATATTCTGCCGTGCTCCTTGTCTTGTTTTGGCGTCTTTTACGCTCTTGGGGCCTATTATGCCGTGCTCTTTAGCTCTTGGGGTCTATTCTGCCGTGCTCCTGGTCGTTTTCTGCCGTGCTCGGCAGCTCTTGGAGTCTATTATGCCATGCTCCTGGTTTGTTTCCGACGTGCTCCTTCGCTCATGGGGCCTATTCTGCAGTGCTCCTGGTCTTTGTCTGCCGTGCTCCTGCTTTTTTTTTCTGCCGTGCTCCTTCGCACTTGGGGCATATTCTGCCGTGTTCCTTGTCTCTTGGGTTCTATTCTGCTGTGCTCCTCGTCTTTTTCTGGTTTGCTCCTTCGCTCTTGGGGTCTATTTTCCCGCACTCCTTCACCTCTCGGGGTCTACTCTGGCATGCTTCTGTTTTTTTTCTGCCGTGCTCCTTCGCTCTTGGGGCCTATTCTGCCGTGCTCCTGGTCATTCTCTGCCGTGCTCCTTAGCTTTTGGGGTCTATGCTGCCGTACTCCTTCGCACTTGAGGCATATCCAGCCCTGCTCCTTAGCTCCTGGGGTCTATTCTGCCGTGCTCCTGGTCTTTTTCTGCCGTGCTCCTTCGCTCTTGGGGCCTAATCTGCCGTGCTCCTGGTCTTTTTCTGCCTGCTCCTTAGCTCTTGAGGTCTATTCTGCCGTGCTCCTGGTCATTTTCTGCCGTGCTCCTTAGCTTTTGGGGTGTATTCTGCCGTACTCATTTGCTCTTGGGGTCTATTCTGCCGTGTTCCTTGTCTTTCTCTGCCGTGCTCCTTCGCTCTTGGGGCCTATTTTGCTGTGCTCCTGATCTTTTTCTGCCGTGAGCGCCCAGAAGCTCTGCCAAAACGATGGCCGCGACGATCCGCACGGCAGATACAGGAACACGGCAGAACACACAGAGCACACAGAGGCACGGCAGAACACAGAAGCATGGCAGAACAGGAGCACGGCAGAACACACAGGAGCACAGCAAAACACACCCCGCACGCACGCCGACACGCGCGCCACGGCATACCTGCGCGGCATAACAACAACAGAGCATTTTCCACATGCTTGGTGGACTAAAGCGACGCTTCCCGTTCTTGTCCGGTCAGATATTGGCAGAGAGACAACACACCTCGTTAAACCACCTACGCCTAGAGGGCTGGCGGATTTTATGGCATCGAGCGTGTCTTTGTCGGCATGGGGGGCCTGTCGCTAAACGCAAAGAGAATGTTGGACCCGATGTGCTGGAGTTGATCCTGTCCGCTGGCCCAGGGTCCCTGGGGCTTTCCCGTTTGTGGGTGTGACCGCAGGGGGTCCCGCCCGATTGGGACCTGAGTTTTTTCGAAACCACTGGTCGTCGGTCGTCCCGCGGACTTGCTTCTTCTTTGGAGTTGGTGACAATTTGTTGGTCGGCGGCCTTGCGACAGCGGTGAGTGGGAGGAAGTTCCCCGCGCGGGAGCCGCCTGTGTGCAGATGTCAGGGCAGAATGTTGCGCGCTGGGTGTATTCCCCATTGCCTTCTGAATGCGATCAGGCTTCGGATGTGGCTGAGCATGGGTCCCTTGCTCTGGCGGTTCCCAGACGATAGATGTATGGGCCCGGTGGCACCCCCCACCCTCACTGTTGTTGTCCACCGAGGTTTGTTGTCTGGGATATTCTTCAGGAGGGAAATGAGTAGACGCATCGGATATTCTCAGTGGATCATCCTGTGTTAAGTCAAAGCCCGCCAGGCCATGGACCAAGCGTCGGATGATCGTTCCCGTGCTCGAATTGTTGGGTCCATTGTTGTCGATTGGTGGGCTTAGCAGGCCCGCTGAGTTTCATTGCTTTACGAGTGCAGGCGAGGAGTATCAGTCGTGGATCTTTTGGTATACTGTCTGTACGTTCGTGTTTTCGGTCTACGGACTTGCAGTTTGGGGTTCGTAAGAGGCCCCTTCGAGCCCCGAGGTCCCGTGCCCATATCAGAGTCAACATGTATGTTTGCGCCATGGGGATGCCCTGAGGTGCAGTAGGTGCCTCGGTGTTGTTAGTCTGACCTCTACCAGCCCTTCTGAGGAAGTTAATCCTACCCTGTTGGGGATCATCCAGGCTGTCTCTGGCCCAGGACATAAGCTGCGTCGGGCTATAGAGAGTTGGAGTCGGACG
Source organism: Prorocentrum cordatum (assembly GCA_963575745.1). Taxonomy (NCBI): domain Eukaryota; class Dinophyceae; order Prorocentrales; family Prorocentraceae; genus Prorocentrum; species Prorocentrum cordatum. The sequence continues at coordinate 715,188 of CAUYUJ010019460.1, forward strand.
TAGCTTACATATTCTGTGTGCTGTTCGGTGGATGTGTCTTCTGTCTTGGAAGTGAGAGGTTCTGCAAGCCCGCACGAATCCCAAGAAGAGCTCGGAAAGGTCCAAGCTCCTGCAAGGGAAAGTGCCAGGGTCCACCCAACAGGGCCAGTCGTTTCCCCCTTCGCCCCGTCACTCCTTCACCCCTCCGCCCCCCCCTGCGCCCCCCCCCGGCCCCTGCTTCCTCTTCGGTTGGGCCATCCATGCGAGGTGCCTTTGCTGTTGCAGTGCGCCGATCAGACACGCCCAAGGCCGCTAAGGTCGCCGAGGGCAAGGCGAGGACGCAGACGCTCGCCTCAGTGGGCGCCCCTCTCCAGGGGGGCGCCGAGCCGCGGATGCCGCCCCCCCTCCGACGGCGCTCTCGCGCCCCTGGCAAGGGGGGGCCTCCGTGGCCTGCCGGGCTCCCGCGTCGCCTCCGCCCTCCCCGCATACACACACACACGCGCGCGCGCACATACACACACACACACACACACGCACACGCACACACACGCACACACGCACACACACACGCACACGCACACATACACACACACACACGCACACGCACACACACGCACACACGCACACACACACGCACACACACACGCACACGCGCGCACGCGCACACGCGCACACGCGCACACGCGCACACGTGCACACGCGCACACGCGCACACGCGCACACGCGCACACGCGCACGTACGCACGCGCGCACGCGCACGCACACGCGCACACGCGCACGCACTCACACACAGGCACACACACACACACGCACACACACACACACACACACGCACACGCGCGCGCACGCGCAAACGCGCACACGCGCACACGCGCACACGCGCAAACGCGCACACGCGCACACGCGCAAACGCGCACGCACGCACTCAAACGCGCACATGCGCACGCACACACACGCGCACATACACACGCACACATACACACGCACGCACACACACACACACACACGCACACACACACACACGCACACGCGCGCACACACGTACACGCGCACACACGTACACACGCACGCACGCGCACGCGGACGCACGCACGCACACGCGCGTACACGCGCACACGCACGCGCACGCGCACGCGCACGCGCACGCGCGCGCACACACACACACGCACACGCACACGCACACGCGCGCGCGCACGCGCACGCGCACGCGCACGCGCACGCGCACGCGCACACGCGCACACGCGCACACGCGCACGCGCACACGCACACACGCGCTCACGCGAACAGCACGCGCACACGCGCACACGCGCACACGCGCACACGCGCACACGCGCACACGCGCACACGCGCACACGCGCACACGCGCACACGCGCACGCACGCCCGCACGACCATACGCCCATACACGCACACGCGCACACACGCACGCACGCGCACGCGCAAGCACGCGCACGCGCACGCGCACGCGCACGCGCACGCGCACGCGCACGCGCACGCGCACGCGCACGCGCAAGCGCACGCGCGCACACACACACACACACACACACGCGCACGCGCACGCGCACGCGCACGCGCACGCGCACGCGCACGCGCACGCGCGCACACGCACACTCACACGCACACACGCACACACACACACACACGCACACGCGCACACGCACACACGCACACACGCGCACACACGCACACGCACACGCACACACGCACACACGCGCACACGCGCACACGCGCACACGCGCACACGCGCACACGCGCACACGCGCACACGCGCACACGCACACACGCACACACGCACACACGCACTCACGCACACACACACACACACACACACGCACACACGCACACACGCACACACGCGCACGCACACGCGCACGCGCACGCACGCACGCACGCACGCCCCCCAAGGGGGAGGTCGCGGATCCTGCGTTTCCGTGCCAGCGCCATGGCCGACTTGCGACATCTCCACCGTTCCCCGGCGTTTATTCAGACCTTGAGGGCGCTGGGCTTGGCCGAGAGCAAGAGAGGGAGAGAGAGAGAGAGAAACAGAGAGCGAGAGAGAGAGTGAGAGGGACAAAGCGAGAGAGAGAGAGAGAGGAGTGCGAGAACGAGAGAGGGGAGTTAAAACGGTGGGAGCCGTGGGCGGTGGATGGAAGGCCGTCGTCCTCCTCGTCGTCCTGTTCCATATCCAGCTCGATATCCTCCTCCTCTTCTTCCTCCGCGTCTTCTCCTTAGAAATAGTTCCTCCCCGTTGCACTCCGAGGCGTGTCGGTATGGCGTGCTGGGCGTTTCGCCCCAGATTTCTTCACCATCGATGATCCTTAAACTGCAATGTTGCCAAAGGTTCACGGGTGGAGGGCGGGTGGTGTTTTAAATGTGATTCTCGCCTTAGCGCCGCGCGTACTCGTCCTACAATTGTGCAGGAATTTTGCAGATGGAGGGCGGGCCGTTTCCGAAATGCGGTTCTCGCCTCAGCGCCGCGCGCATTCGTTTCAAAGTTTGCAAGAGTTTCACGGATGGAGCGCGGGCCATTTTCCAATGTGGCTCTCGCCGCAGCGCGGCGCACACTCGCTTCAAACATTTGCAAGGGTTTCACGGAAGGACGGCTGGCTGTTTTCAATATGTGGCTCCCGCTTCAGCGCCGGGCAAATTCGTCTTGAGAAATTGCAGCAGTTTCTCGGATGATGGGCGTTTCTTTTCCAGAATTCGGGTGTCGCCTCAGCGCCGCGCACATTCGTTTTCAACGTCCGCAGCAGTTTCAAGGATGCGCACGGTCGAAGTCACAGTAACGACTTTCTGACAAAACTGATGGCTGTCAGAAGCCAACAGTCATGTGGATTCGCGGTGTTGAAGTTCCAGGAATCATGTTCTGGCTTGTTCTGGCTCTGGGGCCAGCCCCCCCCCTCTCTCCCCCGACGATCCGGCCGGCGGGCGCAGGCCAAGGACGCCGTGAACGGGATTTGGAACACAATGTGGGAGGCCCTGCGGCGGCGCCTCTTGGGTGGGGAGGGAGGAGGAGGGAGGAGGAGAGAGGGAGAGGGTGAAGGCGAGGAGGAGGAGGAGGAGGAGGAGGATGAGGAAAAGGATTAGGAGTGTCATGGGTGTCGTAGGTTCAAGAAGTGAACGGCGAGCGAGGCTCAACCGTCACCCCCGGCCCCCCAGACAGGAGGGAGGGGCCCGCAGGCGCCAGCACCGACGGTCAGGGGAAAGGCAGATATGCCTCGTCGCTCAGCGATTCGCTGCCCAACCGAGACGGCGTGGTGCGAAGGGGGACAGCCGGTTCACCGCGTCACCGCGCAGTACTTCCCGACCGTCACCCCTGCCGAATCGGATGGCGTGTGCAACGGGGTTTTGTACCCCAGGGTAAGCGGACACAAGGTCCCAAGGGACTTACGGACCATATGGCCCCGCCTTTCAACCAAATGCACACTCCCCGCGCTTGGTACCCATCTCCGGGTCACGGGCGCAGGTAACGCGCTGCTGCCACGGGCAAAGTGCCACGTGGCTGGTGCAAAAACGACGAAAACCGCTCTATCCGCCCCCAGCCGCCGCATGCAATTGATGTTGACAGTGTGCCCCGAGGACTGTGCGGCGCTGACACCATGCGGACAGGTGCCAGCCCCCCACCCTCGGGGCGAGGAGAAGGAGAAGGAGGAGGAGGAAAAGGGGGTGGAGGAGGAGGAGGAGGAGGAGCAGGAGGAGGAGGAGCAGGAGGAGGAGGAGCAGGAGGAGGAGGAGAAGGGGGGGAGGAGGAGGAGGAGGAGGAGCAGGAGGAGGAGGAGGAGGAAAATGAGGAATTTGGGAGAGGGGGAGGGGATGGGGAGGGGGCGAGGAAGAAAAGGAACGGGGGTGAGGATGAGGATCCGGATGAAATTGAGGACGAGGTGAAGATGATGCTGATGATGACGAGTATGGTAATGGTGATGGTGATGATGGTGGTGATGGTGATGCGGTTGATGAGGATGCAGAGGGTGATTGTGGATATGCTGCTGCTGAGGAGGATGACGATGATGATGATGGTAAGGGTGGTAATAATGATGACGATGAGGATGACGATGATGCTGATGATGGTGGTGGTGGTGATGGTGATGATGATGATGATGTTGCCGATTATGATGTTGATGATGGGGATGCTGACGAAAATGGTGATACTGATGATGATCCTGGTGATGAAGATGTTGATGAGGATGACGAAAATGTTACTGCTGCTGGTGATGATGATGCTGATGATGGTGGTGGTTGTGCTGATGCTGACGGTGCGGATATTGCCGATGATGATGATTATGCTGGTTAATAAAATGATGATGATTATGCTGATGATGCTTTTGGTGGTGATGATTATGTTTATGCTTATGCTGCTGATGATGATGCTGCTGCGGATGCTTACGATTACTTTGAGGAGGAAGTGGCGGATAGTGATGATGAAGAGGAAGATGCTGCTGATGATGATGATGATGAGGAGGAGGCGGTGGAGGAGGAGGGAAGAGGGCTATGCGAGTAGAGAGGAGGGAGGAGGGATTATTATTATTATGATGATGATGATGATGATGATGATGATGATGATGATGATGATGATGATGATGATGATGATGATGATGATGATGATGATGATGATGATGAGAAGGAGGAGGAGGCGGTGGATACTGAGGAGGAGGAGGAGGAGGAAGGAGGAGGAGGAGGAGGAGAAGGAGGAGGAGGGGGAAAAGGAGCAGGGAGGGAGATAGAGGGAGGGAGAAGGAACAGGTCCAGGGCGCAGCTGAAGATGGGGCCTGCGAGACGCCCCTCCTTCCCGCCCTCCCCTCCCTCCCTCTCTCTCTATTCCGCACCGCTTCCTCGCCCTTCTTAGCTTCCTCTCGCCCTCCTCGCTTTCCTTCCTCCCCTTCCTCGCCACTCTCCCCCTCTTAGCCTTAGGTTGGGTATGTCCCCCTACAGGCGTCTTTTTTCTTTTTTTTATAAAAAAAAATCAAGATAGTCAAGAATACTCAAACATGGCCCCAATCATCCCAAAATCGTTCCCAGGCTTTTTCCCACTATTTTTGAATTTTCCTCCTGAAGAGGGACATGCCCGATAGAATCTTGGCCCTCCCCGTGGCGTGCCCCCGCCCCCTGCTCTCTTAGGAGCCCGCCGGCAGGCGGGCGGCTCCGTCGGCTTCCTTTTGGGCGGCCTCCTCGCCGAGGAAAGCGCCCCCCGCCCGCCGGGGGCAGGCCCTCTGAGAGGCCCGAAGAGAGGTCGTCGGCCGTGGTCGTCGGCCGTGGTCGTCGTCGTCGTCGCAGCCGCCGCCGGGGGGTTGGCGAGGGAGCACCAGCAGTGGGAGCGAGGAGGGGGAGGGAGAGGGAGGAGGAGGAGGAGGAGGAGGAGGAGGAGAAGGAGGAGGAGGACCAGTGGAAACCCAAGAGTCACCAACGATGTTGGAATAAACCCTCCCCCCAGGCTCCCTCTTCATAGGCCCCTACAGCGGTTCATTTCCACAGAGGGACCTGCCTCGTTGGAAGACAACCGTTTGAAGACCCTGAAGCACGCCTCCCTGGGGGCGATGCGTTCCACAAGGCACGGCGGAAAGCCCCTCGGAAAGGCGCCACTCTGTGAGCTACTTGCTGCTCCTCTGGATCCTCGCGCGGCATGCGTCCGCCACGAGATGACGCAGGCATGCGTCTCTCCGCTGCACCGTCGTCCAGTCGCACCCCAAGATTCACCCCTAGCAACGGCACCTGAAGCATGTTAAAACATCATTCTTGGCATTCCAACGCCACGGACGAACCTGAGTGTTGCGTTTTGACGATCCTGAATCGTGCCAGAAAGCCATTCCTGGGACCTCAATGCCGCGAATCATCGTAAATCTTGCGCCCTCAAATTTGCGACCCCCTACCAAAACACAATGTCTGGTACGTCGATAACGGGAGCCCGTGATACTCTTGCAATAGTGTATCAAGCATGTGCGCGGCACTAAGAGGAAAGCCGCATTTTGAAAAGGAGCCGCCCTCAATTCGCGAAACCTTTTGCACACTTTTGAAGCGAATGTGCGCGGCGCTAAGGCGAGAGCCAGATTTTGAAAAGGAGCCGCCCTCAATCCGTGAAACTCTTGCAAATGATTAAAGCGAATGTGCGCGGCGCAAAGGCGAGAGCCACATTTTGAAAACGACTCGCCCTCAATCCGTGGAGCTCTTGCAACTTTCTAAATCGAATGTGCGCGGCGCTAAGGCGAGCCCCCCGCACACTTCACACGCCAGAACACGCTCCCGCCCAGCCCCCCTCCCCACGTCAAACCACCTCAAGACGTGTGATGGGTGCGCCCTCAGGCCCCGCCTCTCGGGGCCCGCCGCACGGCCAAGGGCAGAGGGGCCTGGTCTGCAGGGCTGTTCCAGCCAGTGAATTAGATCTCTCTTGCCTCTGGCAACCGGTTCAGACTGGCACTCGAGACGCTTCCACCGCTTCGCATGCACGACGTGACGTGCTTCGGCGCGCGCGGCAGAGAAGGTCGAGCAACGGCGTCTTGCCCCGCCCTGTCTCTGCGGGGCCTTCCGCGCGGACCGAGGGGGGGAAAGCAGCCGGAAAGGCGCCACTCTGTGAGCTGGTTGCTGCTCCTCTGGATCCTCGCGCGGCATGCGTCCGCCACGAGATGACGCAGGCATGCGTCTCTCCGCTGCACCGTCGTCCAGTCGCACCCCAAGATTCACCCCAAGCAACGGCACCTGAAGCATGTTAAAACATCATTCTTGGCATTCCAACGCCACGGACGAACCTGAGTGTTGCGTTTTGACGATCCTGAATCGTGCCAGAAAGCCATTCCTGGGACCTCAACGCCGCGAATCATCGTAATTCTTGCGCCCTCAAATTTGTGAATCCTTCCAGACCATGTCTGGCACGTCGATCACGGGAACCCGTGATACTCGTGCAATTTTGTATTAGATATGTGCGCGGCGCTACGGCGAGAGCCGCATTTTGAAAAGGAGCCGCCCTCAATCCGCGAAACCTTTTGCAAACGTTTAAAGCGAATGTGCGCGGCGCAAAGGCGAGAGCCACATTTTGAAAAGGAGCCGCCCTCAATCCGTGAACCCCTTGCAAAGTTTGAAAGCGAATGTGCGCGGCGCTAAGGCAATAGCCACGCTTTGAAAACCACCCGCCCTCAATCCGTGGAGCTCTTGCAAAATTTTGATAAAAAAAGAAAATACAAAAATATACAAACACGAATATGCGCGGCGTTGAGGCAATTGCCACACTTTGAAAACCACCCGCCCTCAAGCCGTGAAGCTCTTGCAAATGTTTAAAACGAATGCGCGCAGCGCTAAGTCTAGAGCCACACTTTGACAACCACCCGCCCTCAATCTGTCAAACTCTTGCACATTTTGAAAACGAATGTGCGCGGCGCTGAGGCGGGAGCCACATTTTAAAACCACGACCCGCCCTCCATTTGTGAAACGGTTGCCAATGTTTAAGCTTCAGGGTCATAACTTGTGAGGAAGTCTCAGGCGAAACGCCCGGCCCGCCCTAAACATTGGCCTCGAGATGCGACAAGGAGAAGTTAGTTATATGAAGAAGGAACACATGTTGGGAGGAGGAGGAGGAGGAGGAGGAGGACGAGGAGGGGGGCCAGTGAGTCACCAACGATGTTGGAATAAACCCTACCCCTAGCTCCCCCTTGCATAGGTCCCTACAACGGCTCATTTCCACAGATGGACCTGCCTCGTTGGGAGATGACCGTTTGAAGACCCTGAAGCATGTTAAAACATCATTCTTGGCATTCCAACGCCACGGACGAATCTGAGTGTTGCGTTTTGACGATCCTGAATCGTGCCAGAAAGCCATTCCTGGGACCTCAACGCCGCGAATCATCGTAAATCTTGCGCCCTCAAATTTGCGACCCCCTACCAAAACACAATGTCTGGTACGTCGATAACGGGAGCCCGTGATACTCTTGCAATAGTGTATCAAGCATGTGCGCGGCACTAAGAGGAAAGCCGCATTTTGAAAAGGAGCCGCCCTCAATTCGCGAAACCTTTTGCACACTTTTGAAGCGAATGTGCGCGGCGCTAAGGCGAGAGCCAGATTTTGAAAAGGAGCCGCCCTCAATCCGTGAAACTCTTGCAAATGATTAAAGCGAATGTGCGCGGCGCAAAGGCGAGAGCCACATTTTGAAAACGACTCGCCCTCAATCCGTGGAGCTCTTGCAACTTTCTAAATCGAATGTGCGCGGCGCTAAGGCGAGCCCCCCGCACACTTCACACGCCAGAACACGCTCCCGCCCAGCCCCCCTCCCCACGTCAAACCACCTCAAGACGTGTGATGGGTGCGCCCTCAGGCCCCGCCTCTCGGGGCCCGCCGCACGGCCAAGGGCAGAGGGGCCTGGTCTGCAGGGCTGTTCCAGCCAGTGAATTAGATCTCTCTTGCCTCTGGCAACCGGTTCAGACTGGCACTCGAGACGCTTCCACCGCTTCGCATGCACGACGTGACGTGCTTCGGCGCGCGCGGCAGAGAAGGTCGAGCAACGGCGTCTTGCCCCGCCCTGTCTCTGCGGGGCCTTCCGCGCGGACCGAGGGGGGGAAAGCAGCCGTGAGGGCCAAGATCCATCGCCGAATGTGTTTGGCCTCTTCTCAGGAGGGGAAGAAGCACACATACACAATTAACCATCGATTCCCCAGAAAATATGGGAAAACATGGGAAGTGGGGGCGAAGACGAAAACCCCCAAAGTATAGGAAAATCTGGGAATCGTCTTATGTGTGTATGTGTTTATTTGTGTGTCCTTGGGCCCCTTCATCTTCCTCGAGCTCTATAAAAGAGACTGGGCCTCGGAGTCGGGCACTTGCGCGGGACTCGAGAAGCGATCGACCAGCCGATCCGCGGCCCCGTTGACCGCCGACACGCTCGGAAGCTCTCGACTCGCCGCCGGCTGCTCGTCTTCCGTGAGATGGCTGGCGACTCTGACGGCCTGAACGTCCCGCCCGTCGAGGAGGCTCTTGACGGATCTCCACATGTCCTTGTGGGATCTCGTGGACCACCGACCTCGTCCGAGCTTGACGAATCCACGGGCAACATACAGCGAGTCCGTAATGTAACCGAGGTCTCTGGCAGGCGTCGCAGCGAGGTCTCCCGGAAAGGCAAGAGTTCCCTGCGGTTAATGCCTTGCCCTCGGACCAGGAAGGGAACCCCCAAAGCCTCCCGTCTTGGTGGCCTTTTCTTGCGAGAGGGGTGGGTCCACGCCAAAATTGAAAGAGACCACCGCCCAAGAACTCCTTCTCAGGCGAGGGTGCTTGCTGTACTTTCCCCCCGTCGCGTCGCCTCCAAGCCAAATCCCTCCCCTGCTCACAATCGGCCCCAGGCGGGGGTGCTCAAAAGTGGTTGGGGCCGGCGGGTCAGGAGGGGTGATGCTAGGGTCGAGGGCGAGCGGGGTCCACGCGGCAGGGATTAAGCGACGGAGCCAACAGCATGGCTGCGCAATAACCTGCCTTCGCCTGATCGGCTAGGTGATTGGATCCTTGGCACTCTTCAATCAGAGAGTTCCCAGGGCATTCCCAGACAGTGTGAAAATCGGTCTCGGGGCACCTATGGCAACAACGACACAGATTGGACTCGATTTTCACACCCGCTTGCTAAAGATGGCAGAGAGACCAAAAGCCCGCAGTCGAGAGGTTGGCCAAACCCCCTCGCAGCTTATAGGCTCCCTTCAGTTCCAGAGCTCGCATGTGGCTGAGGAGAGCCGTGGTGTCGGCTCCCTCGTCCAGCCCTCGTCCATTATGGTGCTCAGCAGCGGCCTTCCACAGGCCCACCTGGAGGGTTTCGCGAACGAGCCCCAGGATGGTGGACCAATCGGGGTCTTGGTCCGAGGCGCCCTCCGAAATCATCGAATAGAGGTCGCCACACGGGTGCTTCCAGGTCCAAGGCCCCTGCGGATCCCAGCCAGCCGAGTGCAAAACATGGATGGTGCCACTGATGATGCCATTAATTTTTAACCAGTGCCGTGTCGGCCCAGCGTCGGCCAAGCCGGCTGCGATTTTGGGCCAGACTCGAGCGGCGCGTTTCCTCAAAAGTGGGGAGGAGGCCATTAATTCAAGCCGCGTCTGGACAGTGCTGGCGGGGAGGGCTAATCCCGGGTCACGCTCGCAGTAATCTAGATGGAGCGCGGTCGTAAGGCATCGGCCCTTGGCCTTGGACGTGACAAAGTGGCCGAGCATGCGACGGAGTAGCTCGAGCGGTCTGGGGGCGAGCGGAAGGACCTTAGCGCGGTAGCCTATTCTGGGCAGGATCCCCGTGGAGGCCACGCGGCGGGCAGCTCGCGACCCAGCCGCCCAGCTCGTCAGCTTTCGAAGCTTCATGGCTTGAAACGCTCAACGCCTAAGTCCGCGCCGGCACCTTCGCTCTTGACCGAGATGTGCCGGTGACGGAGGGCCGTGACAAGATCCAGCGCGAGGCTCCGATCACAGGCAATCACAGCCGACTTCGAGGAGAGCCTAAGCCCGTCGGCCTTACGCTCAGCGGTGGACGGCGGCGGCGGGCAGAGTCGGCACGAGCGGTTTGCGACCCCCCTCCATTCGAAAATTAACAGCGTCTACCCAAGATTTGGCGACAACTTCCCATGGGAAGTACTTGTTGTGGATTCGCTCGAGGGTGGGATACAAAAAAGCAGCCGCCGCGTTTTTGGCAGAGCGGCAGCCTGCAGCTATGCTAAGGGACGGATCGATCGGGAGGCTCTCCGATAACCTATCTCGGAGGAGCCGGGGCCCTAAATAAGTGAGCGCCGACAAGCTGATGATAGTGGGGGGTAATCGAGGTCCAAGCAGCGGTCTATGCAGAGCCCCACGTCGAGGGAGTCGTAAAACTGCTCGGCATCGAAAAGAATGGAGAGGTGGCTGACGCCCACGGCGTCGCACGATTCGTCCATGAAGTGGCGGCTGACAGCCGCTCGCAAAGCACTACTGCCTCGGATAGCTTCGTCCCAGAACCCCGCCCGCCCATCCAGAAAGACAACTATTTGAAACTTTGGAACTATGCAAAAACACCATTCCTGGGATCTCATGCCGCGAACCACGGTTACTTTTGTGCCTTGACGATCATGAATCGCGCCAGAACGCCGTTCCTGGGACATCAACACCGCGAACCAACGTGACTGCTGCGCCCTGGCATTCCGACCATACAAGTCCGTGGAACTGCTGCGAACTCTTGTAACGGAGCGCGGCGCTGAGGCGAGAGCCACATTTTGAAAAGAAGCCACCCTCCATCCGAGAATCTTTTGTAAATTTGTAGTGCGAGTGTCCGCGGCGCTGAGGCGAAAACCCCCATTTTGAAAGCGTGCCGCCCTCCATCAGTGAAACCCTTGCATGTTTGTAAGACGAGTGCACGAGACGCTAAGGCGAGAGCCACAGTTTGACAGCGGGCCGCCGTGAAACCCTTGCACATGTGCAAGACGAGTGACGCGACGACACGACGAGAGCCACATATTTACAGCGGACCGCGCTCCATCCGTGAAGCTGTAACGGTTTTCAAGCTTCAGGATTAGAGATACGCGACATTTCCGTCCCGCCCTTTCGGCGATTGGCCTTGGGGTGCAACAGTGAGGCGTTGGTTGTACAGAAGAGGAATGGAGGAGGATGAGGAGGACAAGGGGGACAGGGAGAGCGAAGGAGGACGACGGTGGATCATGGGCGAGGAAGGACGGACCGATCTGGAGAACGACAGGGTTGTCACGTGTTTCCCTTCCCTGCCTTCTCATTCTTCTCAACTTGGCCCCTCCTGAGAGTCTTGATGCTCCCTCTGTCGGTCCTGGAGGATAGATCAGGCGAAGAGAACTATACACAGGCACCGATCCTGGCAAGGCCCATCCTTGACCCAGGATCGGCGCATATACCTTCCTGGCCAAGGTAGAGGGCGTATGCACCGATCCTGGGCTCAGGATGGGCCTGGCCAGAATCGGTGTATGTGCATAGCTCTGAAGAAGGTCGTGCCGTGGCATTGGGACTGTTTAGAGTGGGCAATCCGGCGAAGCGGCGCAGAGTGGAAAAACCACCGCGATGGTCCTGGCGAGCACGCGCGCAGCGCTCGGACGCGTCTCCGATCTCGCATGCGCGCACCTCCTGCGTGTCCTGGCGGCAAGTGGCAGCGATGACGAAGGGCAGAAGTTGTGAACACCTTCGGGGTGGCCACATGCGAACCCTACCCCTGCCCCCCACGATTTCTGAGTGGGAGGGTGGGGTTCACTTCGCTCGGGAGCTCCCCAGCGAAGGGAATCTCACCCTTCTCCTCGGAAATCGTGGGGGGTAGGGGTAGGGTTCGCATGTGTACTAACACCCTCGGGTTACTTTGTTTTTGCCCCGCTCGTTTTTTGTAATTTGATGCTCCGTTGGCCAATAATATGGATTCTGCCCATCATGTAGTAGAACCCGGTCTGCTTTCTTCTCTGTCTTCATCTTGACAGTGCGCATCAATCTTCTGGAGTAGGAAGCCAGTTTTCTTCCAGATGAGTCTGGCCAGCCTGTGATATCGCAGGACTACCCGAGCCAGATTGCCCTGATGGCGGCGTACACCATCTGTTGCCTCGTCTGTGCAGGCGGGGCATCGGCGGGCCAGACCCCGCAGGGTCGGCGTCGAGAGTGGTGATCCAGGTTGCAGTGGAAGAGCGGCCAGGACGGGAGTGGGATTGAGATATGCAGAGAGGTTGAACATGGTGGTGCGGACGATGATGGGCACGAGAGCAGTATTGGGGACGATGAGGTCTGAGGACGGAGGGAGGATGAGGAGTTGGAGGAGGAGGAGGAGAAGGGACCGAGGCCCAGAGAGAGGGCGGGGACAGCAGGGGATGCACTCAGGGGAGGGTCACCGGATTAGTTTCAACACCGAAAACTCTGCATAAACGTCAATTGTCGGATGTCGGTGCAGATTTCTTGGGTCGGCGCTAGATCCCCCCAACGGCGCCTCCCTCCGTCGCCGCCCTAGCGTGCGGACTGCGCCATGGAGGAGGGGTCCCGCGCCGATCCACGAATTCCGCGTGGACCTCGGCCAGTTTATGATTACGTCGATGTTTCTTCTTCTTGTTCTTATGATTGATGATATCATGGCTAGGTTTATGATGCTGATTACGATCATGATTATTATTATTCAGTGTCGGGCGACGAAATCTATACATGTGCACTGCTCCCTGGCCAGGACCATCTTGAGCCCAGGAGCTGTGTATACGCCCTGCTGGGCAAGCCAGGAGGGCGTGCCGTATACACTGCTGGCTGGGCTCAGGATGGGCCTGGCCGGGGAGCAGTGGACACGTACAGATTTCGTCGCCTTGCTATGCTGGACGATTCGGGGCGTGCCCACCTGTTCTAATCTCGGTGGTGTGAGACCCCACCCCGAACCTGACGCCCGACGTTCGCTGGGCCGCTCTTCGTGTGAGAAGCTGAGTGTTCCAGCGGCGGACGGCTGCCAGCTGGGGACGTGTTTCGGCTCTCCCACCTCCTTCGCAGAAAGAAGCAAACAGCATACACATACACTGGAGATCAGCATCTGCTTTGACAGCTGGAACCTCCGCCAGCATCCACACCGGCGCCTGCACTGCCCCAGCGCCAGCATCGACGCCTCGCACTCGCCAGCGCCCTGGACAGCGCCTTCAGCGCCGCGGCCTGCTATGTGCCGCAAGCACGAAAGATGGAGCAGGCGTTCACGCGCACCTTCGCCGAAGGCCTGATCGTGAATCTCGAGTACGCGGTGTTCTGAGGGCTTCCTGAGCGCGGGTGGATATTTTCCCTCCCTCTTTTGGCTCCTCCTCCTTCTCCGTCTCCGCGGGTCGTTCGGTGTTTAGTTGAATTTGTTTTGCAGGCGGGCCTTATGCCCAGCCCGTGGCGCCCGCCCACTGGGATGCCTCGGCCCCTCCATTTTTGCGGGGGTGGACGCCTCTCGTGGCCTCGACGCGTCGCGGGTATACCACATACCCACATGATGTTTCAGGTTCCTTGCTTTCCATGGTTACTGTGTCTACTGCTCTAGAGTGTTTGGCCCGCCAGTGGAGCCATTGGCTGTGACCTGGAGTCCGTTCCATTTTCCTTGCCCCTCGCCCTCTTCCGCTTCCCGCTGCCGCCTCTGTTGATAGGATTTTGGGGAGGTTTTCTGTCAGGCACGCCGCCGCATGCATTAATCACTTTGCGCGGAGAGTTATCCTCTCTTGTGCCGTTGTGTGAAGCCACTTGGGGTAGTTGCCCACACGGCGCCAATACCCTTTCGTCTTATGTGGGTTTGAATAAGACGTTTTTCCCTCACTGTGCGTGCCCAGAGTTTCGCTTCGGGCCTGGCAGGCTGGCTGAGGTTGCGTGTGAATGGTGGTCGGACTGGAGACATGTGGCGCCTTGCGGGTTCCCTGAAAAAAAACAGCATACACATACACTCTTAGAGGGCCGCGGGGGTTTCTCGGACCGGCGCTGGGCCCCGCTGGCGGCGCCTCCAGCGCCGCCCACTGCGCGCTCTGCGCCCCAGGGACCGTGGCCCAGCGCCAATCCAAGAAATCCGCGCGGGCCTTCGAGAGCTCATGTTTATGACGTTTGTATCCCTTCATTGGGAGGGGAAAACACACACAGACACAATGAATCGTCTATTCGCAGGAACTAGTTGAAAATATGGGAAGTGTGGGGAAGACGACAACCTAGAACATATAGGAAAATATGTGGGAGCCTGGGATTCGTGTGTATTTATTTCTATATCCCTGGGCCCAGTCACTTTATTCCTCTTGCCACCCTGCTTCATCATCGTTCGACTTATCCCCAAACCCCAGTGGGCCAGGGTCCCTTAAGGCCACCAGCCTACCCTTCGAGGTGGGCGTCCTCCTCCTCCTCCTCCTCTTTTAATAACCTGAAGGCCAAACGTCACCCGCGAACGGGAGTTCCCCTAAGCGGCGACACCCGACGCGGCTAAAGGAATTGCCGCGTGTCCCGTCTCTACTCGTGGCTTCCTCGTTTCTTCGGCGGAGTTCATTGGGCTTGCGTCTCCTCCTCCTCCTCCTCCTCCTCCTCCCTCCTCCTCCTCCTCCTCCCCCTTCTCCTCCTCCTTCTTCTCCTTCTCCTCCTCCTCCTCCTGTTGGGCGGGGGGGGGGGCGATGCCGCGAAGCCCGACGGAGACGGCATCTCTATCTCCACTCAAGGGGGTAGGCTGGACTGCCTTGCCAAGGCTCTCCCAGTGGGGATCGGGGATGGCTCTAACGATGCTGGTTGTTGTGAGTGGTCGAGCTCTGCACTCGACCCTAGAGCCGCCGGACGGCGGACCGCGCCGCCTCCCTATCCTCATCCCCCTGCTCCTCCTCCCCTTCCTCATCGTCTTCGTCCTGCCCATCGGGCCAGCACCGTTCCTCTGCTGAGGCACAAGCATGCTAGATGTGGTTTAGGAGATGGGGGGCTGCACAATCAAGTGGGGCTTGAAGTAAGTAGTGCTTGGAGGAGAGCACGCGTGGCTCAAGGAAAGACTTCCTGGCGCACGCACCTCACACAAACGACGGACAAGCTTGCGCAATCCCGAGAGGACCGACACGTGTCCAAGGCACTCGCCATGATGTAGCGTTTTCAGGCCGAGGTTGCTGTTGACACCAGCGACCAGCGCATGTGTTGCCGTTGACACCAGCGACCAGCGCTTGAGAAGGGGCTTCGGCATGGGCACATCGAGCTGGCCTCACCCGACTACTCCCACTTACAAGTTTTCTGACCCTCAAGCCACATCCCCCCCTCCCCCCACCCTCACCTCCCGTCCCCACCCATGCCCTCATTCTCGTTGTCCTCTTCGTCTCACCCTTCCGGTTCCCTCTCTCTTCCCTCTGCTCCTGATTTTTTTCTCCTGCCGCTCCTCCACCCTCTCTCCCACACACCGCCCCACTCCTCCCCAGCCCCTCCCATCTCCTCCACGCCCCCCTCCGTTTCCCCTCCGCCCACCACCCCGTCCCTTGCCTTCCTCTCCCCTGCAGGTCTCGTTTCGATTCCTCAGACTCGATTCGGTTCGGCTTGGATGGCGTCCGATTTCGATTCGGTTCGACCTGGGATTCCGATTTTGGGTGGCAAGGTCTCGTTGGAGGCAGACTGCCCTGCCGACTTCCGCCGATTCGATTTTTGTCCCGACTGGGCTGCCGAGTTTTGCCGATCCGATTCACGTCGACTGCCAGCCCGACTCAGCTCCGATCCTGGGCTCTCAGTGCCCCCGCCAGCGACCCCAGAGCTCTGCCGCCCCTGCCGCTCGCTTCAACCGCCTGGTGCGCGCAGGCCCTCGGCGCAGGCAGCGAAGCCGTGCGCACGGCGCTCCCCTGGGCCGAGCGAGGGGACCACGCTGAATGCTACGCCAGAGGCCCAGCACGGGAGCAGGCCACGCGGATTCTGCGCAGCTTCAGCGGAGAGCCGTGCACACGGTCAGCGCCACGACCTGCGCGCTTGAGGGGCGCGCGCGCGTCGTCGAGCAGCTTCGCATCCGAGTCGGATACACTCTTCGCACGGCGAGCTGTGCGTTTTGAGCGTGCCGCACGAGCACGCCATTCCGACTGCATCCGCAGGCAGGCAATGCCAACGCTTGGCCGAGGGGGGTCAGGTGCGGAGGACTATGTAGTTCCCCAGTCCACGGGACGGGCGGGGAGAGCATACCTTCAGAAGCACAGAAGTCTCCAACTCCGTCGGGTGTGCATAGTATCAGAGAGGCCCTGCCTCGTCAGCCTGTGAGAAATGGGGACCTGTGAGAGACGGTTCGCGCGTGAAGGGGCCACGAGGGGACCAGGAGGCTGCCATGAGGCGACCACGAGCATCCCACGAGCTCAGGGCCAGGAGCCGCCTCTCTTAGGGGCCCCTTCTGCCGCCTCAGACGCTCGCGAGACCGAAGAGGCGAGCAGGCGCAAGCCACATACGCAAAGCATGTGCTTTCAATACTTGGGGCTCCCAGCCCGGCCCCCCAGGGCCTCCAAGACGTGACACGTAGCACGCTGCAAAGTTTTGGAGACAAGTCCAGACTCAAGAGAAAAACGCCAGGGAGCGCGCAAGAGTTTCGGCAACCCGGAGCCTGGGTCCCCCTACGCAGAGAATTGAAAGGGATGTAAAAGGACGCTCCACTTCGTGCCTCGCGGCACGGCTGTAGACCATCGTCCCTCCCCTTCTCACCCTCCTCTCCCCGATATTGCGAAGGCCTTACGGCCGGTGCCGCCGACCATGAAGGGGAACGGCGACAACGGGGGCGGCGGTGACAACAACGACGCTTACGTGGGTCAGAGTCCTCATGCATGCTTCTTGGGGTCTCTTCGAAGCGCTCTCGAAGGCCTCTGGGGGACAGTTTATAGCCCCTCCCCTTCTCACCCTCCTCTCCCCGTGATTTCCCCTTTCTCCTCTTTCTCCTGCCTCTTCCACGTTCTCTGCCTGCTCCGCCTCCCCCATCACCTCCCTTCCGGCTCTGTCGCCGCCTCTCCTCACCCCCCCCAATCCTCCTCCTCCTCGTGGCCCTCTCCCCGCGGGCCTCGCTTGGACGCCTGCGGCCGACCCCAGGGCTCATGGTGGCGATCTCCAGCTGGCCCGAGGAGAAGGACGGCTTCCGAAAGGCGCTCGCAAAGGCGCCCCCCCCACGTCCACCACCCACCAAGCCACCCCAAACCAACCCGAAGGCCCCAACTTGCCTTCCATTCCCAGTGGGGGGGGGGGCCGGGGAACATTGAAAAGACACATCTGAAGCCCGTACCCCCCCCCCAAACCTGAAATTCGGGTCTTCGGGTTGTCTGGCCTGTGCCGCTTTGGTTCGATCTCGGTGGCCTCCGGTGTGGGCTCGGTCCGATCTCGGATGCCGATCTGGCCTCTGGTTTCTCGGCGGAGGGCTCGGTGGCCTGCCGACCTCCGCTGATTCGACTTCTCCCGACTAGGCTGCCGATTCCCGCCGATCCGATTAATTTCGATCGCCGATCCGATGTATCGAGTCGGTTCTGGGCTCCCCTGTGCTTCTCCTCTGACGCCCTGCACGGGTCTCCCGACAGACGCAAAGTCTCGAGGTTTGGGCCCGCCTCCTGCGCAGCCTGGCGGGGCGCGCATCCCGCCCGACGCTTCGGCAGCTCGCCTCATCGTCCCCGCTCTCCTTCCATTGTCGCTTGTTTCCCTTCCGGACCGGCCTTCCCTTGTCGCTTGCTTACCAAGTGCTCCAGCTGAAAATGTGTCCATGGCCGCTCTTCGAAGTGTTCCAGAGTGTTATAGGTCGTATGGGTATTGCGCAATAGGAGCCCAAGAAGGCGCCAAGACGGTCCAGGGGCAATCCGGAAGTACCGCCAAGACAGCCAAATATGGCAATACACGGGAAAGGGGAAGGGGAAGGGGAACGGAGGTCACGCTGTCCGTCACCACACAGTTTGGGGGCCCCGAACAGTCTGGCGGGGGAATGCGGAGTCAGAGCAGACTTGCGAACGGCCGCCAGAGAAAGTGTGGCATAAAAGCCTCAGGATCCCGATCGGTTGACCATAGGGTCTAGGTTTGCACTCGGAGAAGGAGGAGGCGGAGGGCGGGGAGGGGGAGGAGGAGATGGAGGAAGAGGAGGAGGAGGCGGAGGAGGAGGAGGAGAAGGAGGGGGTGGAGGAGGGGGAGGGGGAGGAGATGGAGGAGGAGGAGGAGGAGGAGGAGGAGGAGGAGGAGGAGGAGAGATGGAGGAGGAGGAGGAGGAGGAGTAGGAGGAGGAGGAAAAGGGAGTCCCGCCTGGACGAATTCTGTGAGTTCCTCCGTGCTCGTTCTGGCGCTCCTCGTATGGGCTCTCGCGGGAGCGGCGACAGCCACGCCCGCGCGGGCGTGCGTACAGAGCCGCGCGCGGGCGGGTTGCGCAGGGCTGCCAGCAGCGGCGTGCCCCTAATAGGCCGCCCGAGGGGGGGCGTGGGAGGGTAGCAGCGCTCCGCGTATCGCGGCTCGGGTTGGAGAGGCGTCCTTCTCTGGGGCGGCCATGCGAGGGCGCCAGGATTCCGAAGAAGGCAAAACGTCATAGACATAAACGTTTGGCGCTTCGCGCGGATTTCTTGTGGGCGCCCAACGCCATCGAAAGCGCGCGCGCTCGCTTGTGCTGCGTTGTGCGCGGGCACAAATTTCGCGCCCGCGCCTGGCCCGCGCGCGGGCGGGCAAGCTGGGCGCGCGGGCCGCCTCCCGCTTTCCTGCGCCGCGCGGCGCGCGGCCCCACGAGAAGGGCCCGCGCGCGCGAGGCGGGGGGGCGTCAGCATGTGCCTCGCGGCGCGCGGCCCCACGCGAAGGGCCTGCGCGCGCGAGGGGGGGGGGGGAGCGACGGCACGTGCCTCGCGGCGCGCGGCCCCGCGCGAAGGGCCCGCGCGCGAGGGGGGTGCGTCGTCACGCGCGTGGCTAGTCTGCTCTTCTGCTCGCTTTGCGTCGAACGCCCCGTGCAGGCGCGCCGCGGGGATCGCGTCGGGGCGGTTCGCGGCGCGCCTCGGGGTCGTGCGATGTGCAGGCATTGGTGCTTGCATCTCGCAGGCATGTGCGCTTGCGTCCCGCCGTGGCGGACGGCGCGCGCGCTTTCGCGAGCGCTTCATCTGCGCGCTTTCGCGAGCGCTTCATGTGCGCTTTTCAACGGCAATGCCCCCGGCGGCCTGCGCGAGCGCCCAGGCCCCCTCGTCGCGTCGGCTCGCGCGGGGCAGCAGCCCCCACTCCCCACCTATTCTTTCGCGCGGCGCGTTCGCAGGTGGCGACGGGCAAAGCCGCCGCGGGGAAGGGCCACGGCTCCGCGAGCGGTGGCAAGAGCGCGCAATGGTCGGGAAAGCGCTGGAACAGCTGGGGCTCGGCGGGCGATTACCGCGGGCACAGCTGGGGCGCGGCGGATCGCGGCGGGGAGGTGAATCGCAAGCCGCGCGCGCCCCCGAGGGCCGTCAAGAGGGCCCGCCCATAGCGCCGCAGCTCCAGGGCGCAAGGGGGCCGCGGGCGCGCGGAGCACGCGGTGGCGCGCAGGCTCGCGCGGTGTCAAGAGTGACAGCGCGGGGGCCGAACACTTGTCGGCGCGCGGTGCATGCAAATTTAGCCGAACAATAGTCGGCGCGATGCCTTCTCACTCTTCGCAACCTACGCAAAGCAATGCGGCGCGATGCATGGGCCGGTCCGCGCCGAAATTGCGCGGGCAATGAAACGGCCGACAGTTCGGCTCGCGCGCCATGTCATATTGCAGCGGCCGCGGCGCACGCGGGTCGTTCCGCGCGCTCGCGTTCAGGTCCGCCGTTCAGCTTTTGCTGCGACCCGACGCGATCGAGGCTACTTTGTTCGTCGCGTTTGTTTGCAATGCGCGGGCGGCTGCCGCCGCCTCCACCAGCGCCGCCGTCGGGGCGTGCTCCTGCGCCGCCAGCTCCCCCAGTCCGGCGGCGCCCACGGTCTCGCGGCGCGTCCTCGACGCAGGCCCCGCGCGCATCGCGCGGTCCGCAATGTTGCATGTCGAACTCCGCCTTGCAGGCGGCGAACGACTGGGCTGCTCGCGCGCCTCGCCAGGTGAACGCCGACGATGTGGGGAAGCTACAATTCGTCGACGACGCGTGCCGTGAGCAAGTCGATTTCGAGCCAGCCGTTGACGTCAGCGCAGACGTCTGGGCCGCGGTGGAATGGGTGAACGCGCGCCAATCGGACCAGATTAATGCCGAACGCGAGCGCTTCATCTGCGACATTGAAGCTGAGGTGCGGGCGCTGCGCGTGTCGGGCGAAGTAGCCCGCTGGCATGTAGGGGCCGATGCAGGCGTGCGCAAGGTGGCGACTGGCGTCAACGGCCCTTTAATAGAGGCGCTCGCCGCTCGCACCGATTTCCAGGACGCCGCGTGCATAGAATTCTTTCGCCGCGGCGCGCCAGCGGTGGGCCCGCTCCCAGTCTCGGGAAGCGGCGTGCCCGTGCAGCGTCTCGACGCGCAGCCGGTCTCAACCGTGCTAGGGGGCGCCGCTCAAGCCAAACGCGCGTTGCTGGCGCCCCTCAAAGAGGACGCTCATTCGGCGACGTTGCTGCAGCAGTCTCTCAAAGAAGCGCGCATGGGTCGCGCGACCCAGCCTGTCACGGCTGTGCAGGCCGACCTCAGTGCAAACGTCTTGTCGCCGCGCTTCGGGGTTGTGCAAGCGCGGCCCAATGGCGACATACGCGTTCGGGCTGTTGACGATCTTACTCGCGCGAAAGTGAACGGGTGCACCTCGGCAGGCGAAAAGTTTCGCCCCGAGTCCATCGATGCGCTGTATCGCGTCGCCAGGGGCGTGGCGCAGGGCACGCGCGAACGCACCATGTTCTACAAAGCCGACATTGACTCGGCCTTCCGCAGGCTTCCCGCCATGCCGATGCATCACCGGTTCCTGTTCTTCGTTTTCCTCGCGCAGGGCGTGGCCCATGTGGCAGGGCACCTAGCCATGCCCTTCGGCGCCGTCGCGTCCGTGCATGCGTGGGAAAGGGTCGGCGCGCTCATTTCGCACCTTGTGCGTCGCCTACTGTTCATTCCCATGCTGCGTTTCGTCGATGACCTCTTTGGCGCCGAGCGCGCGGCATGCGCCGAGCATGCGCTCGAGTGCATCGTGCGGCTCGTGCGCTGCATCCTCGGCCCCTCTGCAATCGCGGCGGACAAGGTCGCCGCGGGCATGCCGCTTGTCGTCCTGGGCCTTCAGGTCCGCGCAGACCACGGCGGTTTCTCGTGCACTCCGTCGCCCGACAAGGTCAAGAAGTGGCGCGGTCGCATTGGCGACGCGCTCTCCTCGGGCGTTTTGCGGCCAGGGGACGCGGCAAAGCTTGCGGGCGCCCTGATGTGGGCATGCTCGGGCATGTTCCATCGCATCGGGCGCGCGCTCATCCGGCCCTTGTTCGCCCACTCGAAGCAGTGCGGCGTGGTGGTGCCGCAGCAGCTGCGCGTCGCACTCGAATGGTGGGCAGAAGTCTTAGCGCTGGAGCTCTGCGAGACCCGTGTCTGGGCACCAGATCAGCGCGAGGCAGCGCAGCTCTTTGTCGACGCGCGCAGCACGCCGCCCCGCGTCGCGGCTGTGCTCTTCCTCGACGGGCGGGCTTCCTACTCCGATTGGGCTCCCCCCGATTGCGTTCTGCGCCATTTCAAGCAAAGGGGCGATGCGCAGATTATGTCCCTCGAGCTTCTTGCGATCGCGTTTGGCCTTTCCACATTCAGCAACGCGCTCGCGGGCAGGCGCGTGCGCCTCTGGTCCGACAACGTCGGTGCCGAGACTGCCACGCGGAAAGGCGCTTCCAAAGAGTGGGACTATACGTGTCTCATCAATTCTTTGTGGCTGCAGGCGGCGCAATTGCGCGTCTCGCTCCGCGTCGACCGCGTCCCCTCGAAGCTAAACGTTGCCGATTTGCCGTCGCGGGAGCAGTACTGGCTCCTTCGCGAGATCGGCGCTTCTTTCGTGCTGCCGCGTCTTAGCGAGGCATTCTGGAAGCCCGATGCCTGGGCATCTCTTTCGGCCGCGCGGGTGTCGCTGCGCCGCGCGTGAGCGTCCGTCGGCCGACAGTTCGGCTTGCGCGCCAAATCGTCTTGCGTCGGCGCGCGCGCATGAAAGTTGTTCTATTCGTTTTCGTGTTGCGTCCGCGAAGGTCGCGCGTAGCGCAGCCGCTCCACGTGCGCTCGGCAAGCAGGGCTCGGCGGCAGGGGCATTGCTTGGCGCGCGCCGACCGTCGGAGCGGCAATGGCCGGGCACGCCGCTTCCATGCGTGTCTTCCTGGAGAGAGCCGCGGGCCAAGGCAGGCACGATGCGGCGTGGTTCGATGCGATCGCGGCGGCGCTCGCCGCCGAAAGCGCGTCGCGCCCGTCCGCGCTCGCTGGGGCCAAATTCAAAGATTTCCAATTCCTGGGCGCGGACCTCGACGGCGGCCAAAAGCGTTGTACTCGGGAAGCTATCGCACTCGCGTCAAGCCTTCAGGTTCGCGCACTTCGCGCCGCGCCCCTGCTGCATCGCGCCCGCGTGCGCGCGCAGGAGGCAGCGCAAGTCCAGAGGCCGGTGCCGGCGCGGGCGCAGGCCGCCGGGGGCATTGCCGTTGACGCGCTCCTCGAGACAAGGATTGCGGAGGCGCAGGGGGCCCGCGCGCCACAGTGCGGCGGGGGCCCGCGCGCGGAGCTCCGTTATCTTCGCCGGCGGCTTGACAGCGAGGAAGGCCCAGTGAGCGTCGCTGAGTGGCTGTCTTCGGCGCGCGCAGCGGCCCTCCTGGGCGCATGCCCGCGCTCCATCGCCTCTTTCAAGAGCGGCGTGGCAGCATGGATCGCGTTCGCGCGCGAGGCTCTTGCGCTGCGCGGGCGCGAGCTGCCGCCGTCTGCCGACGGGTTGCTCGCGTGGTCGCTGCTGTTTCGCTCCGACCAGACCTTTTCCAATTATGTCTCTCACGTCAAGCTGGCTTGTCAGGTTTGCGATCTCCCTGTAGACGTTTTTCGTGACACGCCCCTTCGCCGCGCCAAATGCGCGATTCGCCAGCGCGGCGCTTTCCTGCCCAGGGCGCCCCTATTCATCAGGGAGGACGCAGTTTGCGCGCTGCTAAATCTGGCAAAAGAGCGGCACGAGTCCGCCGTTTTCGCGCAGCTCTTTCTTGTCACGTACGTGTTTCTCTTGCGCCTTCCCTCGGAGGCCCTGGGCATTTCGTTCGACGGCGTCGCCTTTCGTCAGGGCGCAGGGGCTTCCCTCATTCTGTGCGACGGCCTCCTGCAGCTCAAATTGGCGCGCCGCAAGAACAAGCAATTCGGGTCCGTGCTGCAGCGAGCGTGCTGGTGCGCGCGCTGCACCAAGACGTGCCCGGTCCACGCGCTCGGCGCATGGTTCGCGGACCTGCCCGTGGGCACCAGGCCGTTCGCGGACATTAGCGCGGCCAGCTCGCTGAGCACGCTGCGCTTTCTCCTCGGTCAGCTCGGCGTCAAAGACGCGGCGCTCTATCGCACGCACGACCTGCGGCGCGGGCACGCACTGGACCTCCAGCAGAGGGGAGGCACCTTGCGCGAGATCCTTCAAGCGGGCGAATGGTCCTCGCCCGCGTTCCTGTCGTACCTCGATTTGACGCAACTCGAACTCGGCGCCGTGGTCGAGGCGCATCTAGCTGAGTCCGAGGACGAACTTGCCTAGGCAATGGCGACCCAGGCGTCGCGCGACGCCCTCGCGCGTACGCCTCCGCCGCTGCGTGTCACAACACCGCGGCGCCGCCGCACGCAACGCCCGTTTCGCAAGGGGTGCGCGTGCCGCGCGCGTCGCCGCTGCGCGGTGCACCAGCATGCATCGGCTGGGGGTGCTTGCATCCCTGGCGCCCCGCGCGTCGGCTCAGACTGGCACCGCCAGGCTGGACGGCGCGGGGGGTGCCGCACCCCTTGTCAAGTGGGTGCGGGCACCCTCGGGTGCGGGAGGCTTCTGGCGCAGCTGAAATTTGTGGTGGGCGCCCAACGCCATCGAAAGCGCGCGCGCTCGCTTGTGCTGCGTTGTGCGCGGGCACAAATTTCGCGCCCGCGCCTGGCCCGCGCGCGGGCGGGCAAGCTGGGCGCGCGGGCCGCCTCCCGCTTTCCTGCGCCGCGCGGCGCGCGGCCCCACGAGAAGGGCCCGCGCGCGCGAGGCGGGGGGGCGTCAGCATGTGCCTCGCGGCGCGCGGCCCCACGCGAAGGGCCTGCGCGCGCGAGGGGGGGGGGGGGCGACGGCGCGTGCCTCGCGGCGCGCGGCCCCGCGCGAAGGGCCCGCGCGCGAGGGGGGTGCGTCGTCGCGCGCGTGGCTAGTCTGCTCTTCTGCTCGCTTTGCGTCGAACGCCCCGTGCAGGCGCGCCGCGGGGATCGCGTCGGGGCGGTTCGCGGCGCGCCTCGGGGTCGTGCGATGTGCAGGCATTGGTGCTTGCATCTCGCAGGCATGTGCGCTTGCGTCCCGCCGTGGCGGACGGCGCGCGCGCTTTCGCCCCGCCCTCCCGCTCCTGGGGGTACTTGCATCCCTGGCGCCCCGCGCGTCGGCTCAGACTGGCACCGCCAGGCTGGACGGCGCGGGGGGTGCCGCACCCCTTGTCAAGTGGGTGCGGGCACCCTCGGGTGCGGGAGGCTTCTGGCGCAGCTGAAATTTGTGAGATCCGCGCTGGAGCCCCCCAGCGGCGCCGCCCCTGGCGCGCTCCGCGCGCCAGGGAGGAGGGACCAGCGCGAATCCAAGAAATCCGCGTGGAACGCCAAAAGTTTATGTGTATGGCGTTTTTGATTTGTTTTTTTTTTCTCTTCGTCTTCTTTTTCGTCTTCTTCTTCTTCTAAGGATGGCCACGCGTCGCGCATCGCGGGACACGACGCGGGCAGTTGGGCGCCCCACGTGCCAGAACGTGCCAAAGACAGGCGCGGAGGGCCGAAGGCAATCATCTGGCCGCGGCAGCTTCTGTGCCCGGGGCCTCGCGTGCAGCGCAACGGATTGCATGACCGCGGAGGAGAAGGAGTGTGAAGAGGAAAAGAAGGAGGATAAGGAGGAGGCGGATGAGGAGGAGGGGGAGGAGGAGGGGCAGGAGGAGGAATCTCCGGATGATGATGATGATGATGATGATGATGCTGATGCTGATGCTGATGCTGATGCTGATGCTGCTGATGATGCTGATGTTGATGTTGATGTTGATGTTGGTGTTGTTGATGATGATGATGGTGGTGGTGGTGATTATGATGATGATGATTCTGATGATGATGATGATGATGATGATGATCATGATGGTGGTGGTGGTGGTGATTATGATGATGATTATTATGAGGATGATGACGATGATGATGATGATGATGATGATGATGCTGGTGCCGGTGCTGATGCTGATGCTGATGCTGATGCTGATGCTGATGTTGATGCTGATGCTGATGCTGATGATGGTGATGGTGATGGTGATGGTGGTGATGAGGAGGAGGAGGAGGAGGAGGAGGAGGCGGAGGAGAAGGAGGAGGAGGCGAAGGAGGATAATTACGACGACGAAGAGGGAGAGGATGACGACGACGACGACGACGACGAGGCGGAGCGCGTCCATGCTGGTTCCAACCTGCTCCTCCGTGCTCGGGATGTGGCGCCCCTCCTCGTCCTTCTCTTCCACACGTGGGGTGCTGCCAGTGGAGATGCCCGAGGTGCATCCCAGAACTTCTCCTGGTAGGTCCCCCACAGGCCTTCAGGGGGCACCCCTCGAGAGGCCCAGGTCAGGGGCAACGTCAGGGGGGATAGGCTCGTGGAGGAACGCATCATTCCGCATCGAACACCGATCGCCCACCGAACCCCGATGTAGCCCACCCTGCCGAGGAGCACGCGGTTTTGCTGTCGGGAGCCCATCCCCGATCTATCGGCGATGCATCGCCGATTCCAGCTCGATGTTTCTCCACAATTACACAATATGAAAATACTCTCCCACTTCCCCTGATGGCGTCCCGAAGATATCCGACCCCCACCGCGTACTGTTTTCTTACACACAGGATTCCCGGGAAACGGGTTTTCGCTTGCGTTTTTTTTTTTGTTGCAAAATGCTGTTCTCGCTGAGGCGCCGGCCTCATTTCTGCTCCCGAATCGTTCCGAATCGTGCTCCCGCTGCAGCGTGGGCCTCATTTTCGGATCGGTGTTTGGCCTCCGTCGTTCAGGATGGCGTTCTCGCCCCAGCGCGGGCCTCTTTCTCGCGCGCCCATCCGCCCGCCACCACCGCGCCGCAGCACCACCACCACCACCACCACCACCACCACCACCACCACCACAGCACCAGCACCAGCACCAACACCACCACCACCACCACAGCAGCAGCAGCACCACCACCACCACCACCACCACCACCACCACAACCACGCACACACGCACGCACGCACGCACGCGCACCACCACCCACTACGCACGCGCGCGCGGAGCCACAGGTCCGCTACGACACGCGTCCGCGGATAGAGAAAATAGCGCCATGGTAAGGGATGGGAGGGAGGGGTAGGACGTCAGATATGACGCGAGCGCACCTAGCTTGCCCCCCCCCCTCCCCCCCCCCCCGGTGCCGGTTCCCCCCGACGATCTGGGCCTCGCTCGGACTCGTGCATAATTCCCGGCGAGGATATCTTGCAGAGCATAACTCGACTGGACGTAAGAGTGACCCTTCGCCAGAGTGACCTTTGGTGCGGGCAATGAGCCCCCCCGATCGCCGAACGCGAGGCGGCAGTGGCGTCTTGCGCGCTTGTGCTTGGCCCCCCCGCGGCCCCCCAAAAGCCGCGCACCAAAGGTCACTCTTGCCCAGGGTCACTCTTGCGTGTAGCCAAATACAACGCACGAGACCGAACAATGCGATGGCAAGCATTCCCCCTCACCAGGGGCCTGATTACACCGGGGGGGGCGCCCCTGGCGTATTACCTGCCGGTCTCGGCGCAGCTTTTCGGCGACGCGCTGCGGCCTCATGGGTCCT
>CAUYUJ010019460.1:744949-759949 GCA_963575745.1 Prorocentrum cordatum
CTGGAACACATCTCAGGGGAGGGAAATGTACCGAGACCGGTACTTCCCCGTTTTCGCCTCCTTGGGACTCCTGGGAGGCCCCCGTCTCCATCGCCAGATTCTCCTAGAATTTCTGGTCAGAGCGCAGCCCAGAACATGACGGGCGAGTAGAGTAACGGTATTGGAACATACGAG
Source organism: Prorocentrum cordatum (assembly GCA_963575745.1). Classification (NCBI taxonomy): domain Eukaryota; class Dinophyceae; order Prorocentrales; family Prorocentraceae; genus Prorocentrum; species Prorocentrum cordatum. Next base: position 745,124 of record CAUYUJ010019460.1, read on the forward strand.
CGACGCAGAAAGCGGGGTCGTTGTCACCGACATTGGCACGTAAGAGTCCCGCGTAAGCTCGTGCGTGAGCGCCTTCGTCTCCAATGTGTCGTATCGCGCTGGCGACCCGCGTAAGCCGCGCCGTAAGGTCTCCACGCCGTTTCGGTCTCGCAAAGACTTTTTTTTTTCGTCGCTCATATTATTCTCCCCATGATTGGCATCACTTGATCTCGATGCCGACCTTAATGATCGATCCTACGACGGCGGCGACGGCGACGGCGGCGACGGCGACGACGACGACGACGGCGACGACGACCACGACGACAACTACGACGACGATCTCCCCTGACGACCCCTGACGACGACGACGACGACGACCCCCGACGGCAACCTCCTCGTCCTCCGAATGAATATCGCTGCTTGAAGGCGACGGCGACGGCGGCGACGACGACGGCGACGACCCCGAAGAGGACGGCGGCGTGTAAATCTTAGTGGATAGGGACAAGATCGATGCTGGCCCATCCTGGCCTTCTCCGCCCGCCTCCCCGGTTCAGCCGCCGCTCCCTCTGAAGCCCTGGGCGTCTCTTCTCCCTGCCGCCCCGGGCCGCCCCCTTTGTTTCTTCGGGATCGGGGGCCCCCAATCGAGGCAGAAACAACGGCAGAAGCATAAACTTTTGGAGTTCCACGCAGATTCCTCGGATCGGCGCCCAGGCCCCCTCCTGGCAGCGCCTCCGGCGCCGCCACTGGCGCGCTCCGCGCGCCGGGGAGGGGGGTTTAGCGCCGCTCCGCGCGGAGCTCCGCAAGCTTAGGTTTCTGCTGATTGTCCTCCTCGACCTAAGCGGCGCTGTGACCACATTGTGTGGTGAATCAGTGGGCAGTCCGGAGGACCGCACGGTTTTGGGACCTGGGTCGTTCTCCGAGGACGTCTCAGGGCGATTGGGGCCCCCGAGGTCCCAGAACGGTGCGGTGAGGTCTTTCGGGGGTGTCTGAGGTCACTGCACGGTCTGTCTCCGCACCGTTTTGGGACCCACCACCTTTCGGCTCTGGGATGGAGGGGGAGTGGGGGACCGGGGGCAGGGGGACAAGCTTGGCACGCTCGCGCCGCCATCTCTAACGCCTGCCCCTCCCCAACCCCTTTCCCACTGCCTCTGAGTCCTTCTCCGTTGCCGCAAATCGGCAGGTGTCGTGTAAAAGCGTGATCCTGCAAGAGTAGCACGATAGAAGAGGACCCTGTTCACTGGGAGCAAAAAGCTGGGAGGGAGCGAGGGAGGTGAACTGGGGAAGGGGATGCTGACGCAGATGGTGATGGTGATGGTGATGGTGATGGTGATGGTGATGGTGATGGTAATTGTGATGATCATGATGATGATGTTGATGATGATGCTGCTGCTGATGTTGCTGCTCATGATGATGATGATGGTGATGCTGATGCTGATGCTGATGCTGATGCTGATGTTGATTATGGTGTTGATGCTTATGCTGCTGCTGCTGCTGCTGATGATAATGACGATGTTGATGATGATAGTAACGGTGATGGTGATGTTAGTGATGGTGATGGTGATGGTGATGGTGATGGTAATGGTGGTGATGATGATGAGGAGGAGGAGGAGGAGGAAAGGACTTGGAAAAGGAGGAGGAGGAGGAGGAGTCGGAGGAGGAGGGGGAGGAGAAGTTGGAGGAGGAGCAGGAGGAGAAGGAGGAGGAAGAGGAGGATTCTTTACGCTTCGCGTATCCCCACCAGCCCATCTCACAACAGCAACTCTTGCGAAGCGTGCCGACAGTGGTGTTTTTCAGGCGTGTGTCCGCTTGGCCCCGCATATTTCCCCTGTTCCTCCTTCTTCCCGCCTCCTTGTACATCCTCCTTGTGGGGGCAGCGGGAGAAGGACGACGCGGAAGAGGAGGGAGAGAAAGCGGTGGGAGGCAAGGTGGTCGTGGGCTCTTCGTGGTGTAAGTCGTTCGGGTCCCCCCTCCTGGACAGAGTCGTTCGGGCCCCTCCTTCCTTGTGTGAGTTGTTCGGCGAGGGGCCCGAACGACTCACACAAGAGCCCGAACGACTCACACCAGGGCGAGGGGCCCCAACGACGCACACCACATGCATTCTGGTCCAGGACGTCGACGACAGAGTCAGTAGGACGAGACCGGTAGCTCCCAGTAGTCAGTAGCAGCGTACGTACGCAGTAGTAGTAGTAGTAGTAGTAGTAGTAGTAGTAGTAGTAGTAGTAGTAGTAGTAGTAGTAGTAGTAGTAGTAGTAGTAGGAGTAGTAGTAGTACTAGTAGTAGTAGTAGTACAGTAGTAGTAGTAGTAGTAGTAGTAGTAGTAGTAGTAGTAGTAGTAGTAGTAGTAGTAGTAGTAGTAGTAGTAGTAGTAGTAGTAGTAGTAGTAGTAGTAGTAGTAGTAGTAGTAGTAGTAGTAGTAGTAGTACTGGTGTGACTCGTTCGGGCTCCTCGTGGTGTGAGTCGTTCGAGGCGCGCGTCGTGGTGTGAGTCGTTCGGGGTCCTCCTTCTGGCGTGAGACGTTCGGGTTCTTCGTGGTATGAGTCGTTCGGGCCCCTCGACCTGGTGTGAGTCGTTCGGGCTCCTCGTGGGGCCTCTTGGCGGCCTCTTGGAGCCTCTTTGGGCCTCTTGGGGGCCTCTTGGGGGCCTCTTCGGGGCCTCTTCGGGGCCTCCTGGGGCCTCTGGGGGCCTCTTGAGGGCCTCTGGGGGGTCTCTTGGGGGCCTCTTGGGGCCTCTTGGGGGCCTCTTGGGGGCCTCTTGGAGGCCTCTTGGGAGGCTCCTGGGGGCCTCTTGGGGCCATCTTGGCGCCTCTTGCGACATCCTCAGAAGCGCAAAGAAGCGCTGCCCCCTGAAAAGGACAAAATGAGCCCAAAACCATCGTAACATCAATGATTTTGCTATGAAGGAAGATGAGCGCGGCCCCCTCGGGATTCCAAAATGGGGCCAAAACCATAGTAAAAACAAGGATTTTGGCTTACCCCCTGTCGGAGCCAGAATCCTCGTGAGGGTCGTCGTTTTTTGGCCCTCCCAGGCGTCGAAAAAGACCACCCTGACGACCCGCGGGCTGCGCTCTCCAGGTCCAGGGGGAGGGGGTAGGGGGAGGGGTAAACCCCTCCCCGAAGGGGAAGAAGGGGGGTTGGGGGGTTGAGAACAGAGAAAGCTCGCTAAACCACTCACGCCCAAAGGGCTGGTGGGATTAAACCCATCGCCATCAGTGCCAGAGCCAGGATGATGCTGATGATGATGATGATGATGATGATGATGATGATGATGATGATGCTGATGCTGATGCTGATGCTGATGCTGATGCTGATGCTGATGCTGATGCTGATGCTGATGCTGATGATGCTGCTAATGATGATACGAATGATGATGCTGATGATGAAGCTGATGCTGATGCTAATTCTGCTGTCGATGATGCTGACGATTATGATGATGATGAGGAGGAGGAGGAGGAGGAGGAGGAGAAGGAGGAGTGTGTGGAGGAGAAAGAGAATGGTGTGGAGGAGGAAGAGGCGGAGGTGGTGGAGGAAGAGGAAGAGGGGAGCTGATTGCCTCTCGGGCCCCACCCGCGCCGCCCGCCATGCAGCGCGCCGGCGCGCTGCCCCCCCGCTCCGTCTGCGTGATCGGTGGCGGCCCCGCGGGCCTCGGCTGCTGCGCGGCGCTGCGGGGCTCGGGGGCCCCCATGAGGGGGACGGCAACGGGCGGGGGGGGGGGCAAGACAAGTCGTCTGTTGTCGGGCATTCTCGTCGGTCGGCGGCGACTTTCCAGCCTCGGGGCGCCTGCCTGCAGCTGCGCCGCGCCGAGGGCGTTCCCTCGGGATGCTCTCGGGCAGCTGGGCCTCGCCGAGAGCGCTCCGGGGGTGCCATGGTTCGTCCCAAACAGCAGGCCGGACAGCCGAGTTGTGGCCCGAAAGCCATGACAACGTCAGGGGGAGTTACTGTCAGGGGCTTTCTCTGGGCGCGTCGCGCCGTCAGTTTGGGCCCACCACGCTGCGGTGCGACACGCCGACTACGCCCCAGTATCCCCGGTACTCTAGCCTTAGCGCTCCCAGCGGTTCCGCGGTTCCGCGGAACGGAGCGAGGAACGGAGCGACACGCCATCTGCTCGAAGGGCATGGCGTGCCGCCTGCCAGGGCCGCCGCCGCGACACGCTAAGAAGACGATCCCGACCGTACACAGTGAGCTAATGGTTGTTTTTCCCCACATAGTTCTTGGAGGGCTAAGAGGTGCCGATATTAGAAGCCAGCCATCTAGGGTAGGCCCAGAATTCGATCTGGCTCCGGTCCAGGTGCCTCGCATCGTCCTGCCAGAGGTTCCAGCGTGTCACGGAAGCGTTTTCCTACTCGTTCCCACTACGTGTTCCGCAAGCCTTTGCGCAGCTCCTTCGCAGGGTTTTCTGAGCTCGTGCGAAGCACCAATTCCCTGCTTGCAAGCATCTTGGATATCTTTTCAAGCTTGCATGCAAGCCTCTCCCACAAGCTTGCAGGCGCCCCAGATTATCTGTGCTCGACTGCTCGCCATCCTGGGTTTGGACGCCGCTGAATTCCCTTTCCCTGGGGCCACCACGAGGGTGCGAAGTCAGTCGCGCTTCGCGGTCCAGTTGATTTCAGAGCGAGCACCGAGCCCCTCGTCCTGTTCCTGGGGGGGGGGGGGGGCGAAAACGCGAAGATCGTTGCCCCAGTTCCTTTCCTCGGAGGAGGGCCGGTCGAGAGCGGCGGCCTTCCCTGGCGTTTTTCGTGCCGTGTCGGGCCTGCCGGGGGCTTCCCGTTGCCGCGGCCGGATCCGCGGCTTCTCAGGATGGACCCCTGGAGGGGTCTGGGGCTCAGATGATGGTAGGAATGCCCAGGTTCTTGATCCGAGCGTCCTTCACATCAACTGAGGCTTGCCAGGTTAACAGCAACTGAGGTTAAAAAAACGCCGGGGGCGCTCTTAGCATCAACTGAGGTTTGGGGCCCGAGGTAGGAACTCCGTCGTCAGCTCGGTTGCGTTTCGCAGTGCCGCTTCTTTCAGTCGATCTGGGGCTGCAGTGTGGGTTCCGTTCTGGTTGGCCGAAAACTGGACAGCTGGAATCGGGGGGAGAAAAACGCCCCCAGCGTTATGATGCTCCAGCCTACTTTAACCTTGGTCACCAGGAAGAATTTCGAGCGCCCAAAGAAGTACCGAAACTCAAGGGTTTTCACGTGTCTGGCCTTGGGAGACTCTCGCCCGACACTGTTTCGACACTGTTTCGACACTCTTTTGTCACTTTTCTGGGTGCTCGAAATTATTTCTGGGATGTGGTCCTTGAGTAGGATGGGAACGACGTAGCCCCAGCGTTTTTAACATCAACTGAGGTCCGGGGGCCGATTCGGAGTGGATGTGGGCCGGGCGGGAGAGCTGCCGTTGCCCGAACTGGCCGTCTTCGACGTTCAAGCAGTGGCGAAGCGTCATGGCTCGCCTGTGGGCCCACCAAGGAAACAAGGGCGCCCTCGAGGGCGCGAAGTTGTTCGCGCTTTGCGCTTCGGCTCCGATACCTCCTCATCCTCCTCTTCTTCCCTGGGAGGCGGCGCGAGAGCGCGAAGTTTTTCGCACTTCGCGCTTCGCGCAGAGCGAAGCGCGAAGTTGGGAGCCCTTGGGAAAGTCCTCAGGATAACCTTTCGTGGTCTGCACGACATGTTTCCAGAGCATTTCTGGCTGAGGCTGTCTTGTTTTGACACATCGGGCCGATGTTCTAAGAACCGTATCTTTGTGGTTCGAACATTGTTTGGTTCTAAGAATGTGTCGTGGCAGGCCTATAGAAATGCCGGGACGGTCGGTCCCTGCTCAAGAAGGGAATGGTTGGTTTTCGATCATGGACCCCACGCTTAACACAACCATCCAGCTTTCGCGCCGAAGACCGCTGGAAACCGCCAAAGGCCGCGGGAAACCGCCGAAGATCATCAGAAGACGCCGAAGACCGTCCGAAGACGTCCGAAGACTGCCAAAGACGGCCCAGGAGAGATGGGTGGCAACACGAGGTCCATGGTGGAACACGCGAGACCGTCCCGACCTCTATGGTCGGCGTTTCCTGAACAGTCTTGTGCGTGTAGCGGACAGGCCCGCCCTGTTGGATTCCTCCTTTCGGGTCCGCTTTCTAAGGGGCCTCGTCTGAGGGCCATCCTTGTGATTGTGTGGTTCTTCTTCGGCCCTCCTTTTGCGCTGCCGAGCGCCTTCACGTCGCGGAGCTGCCCCCCGGCAGGTCCGCGTGACGCTGATCCAGGAGAGCCGCGGCATGGGCGGGAAGCTGTGCACGAAGTTCGCGGGCCCCGGCGGCAAGGACTCGGAGGGGACAGCGATAGGTTTATGTCCACCTCTTTCTTCCCTCCCTCCCCTCCTTCAGAAAGGAAGAACGCAATCGGAGGGCGAGGGGGGAGGGACGCATGAGGCAGACCTGTGCGGTCAAGACGCTGACGTAAGGAGCAGCTTGGGTTCGGAACGGGCTCGCTGTTCCTTGCGCCATTCAGCGGCTGTTCCTCGAGCCCTCATCGTGTCCGCAGGCGGGCTCCGTGCTTCATCTGTCGTTCCTTACTTCAGCAGCCCGGCTCTACACGTTGTTAATTTCTACTTCTTCGAAGGTTCTTTGATTATTTTTGGGGCCAGGGTCCTTTCATTTCTAATTGTTCCATCCTGGGCCTCTTCCTGGCCACTGGGGGGCCAGGAACAATTAGAAACGAGCACGATTAGAAACGAGCACGATTAGAAATGAACGACGTGTGCGTTGTTCGACCCCTGTGGCCTGCGGAGAGGACGACCCCACCCTCCACTTCGACATGGGCGTGCAGTTGCTGCGGCCGCGCGGCGCCCTGGCGGAGGCGCTCGGCGGCGAGGGGGTGGCGCCCTGGCCCGAGGACCCGCGGGACGCCCGGCTCCCGGGGCGGGGACTCCTGCAGCACCACCGCCCGGAGGATGCCGTAGATTTTCGGGGACCTCGACGGGCGATGTCTGTGGATGTACACATTGTTCATTCCTCAGTATTCGAAAGTTCTTGGACATTTTGGGGGGCCAAGATCCGTTCATTTCTAATTGTTCCATCCTGGGCTTCTTCCTGGCCACTGGGGGGCCAGGAACGATTAGAAACGAACACAATCAGAAGTGAGCACGATTAGAAATGAACGACGTGTATCCGGCCCCCCTGGGGGCCCACATCCCACATATGCACATATGTCAAAATCCACCGCCCGCCCGGGTTGCAGGACGTCGGTTCCACAGGCGGTGGATATGGGCCCAGGCGTGCAGGCGTGCAACGTCCTGTTTTTCCCAGCCATCCTGTGGTGTTGGGCCCTCGTTTTGAAGAGACGGTGTCCAGCGTTCCTCTCCTTCCTTCTTCCTTCCTTCCTCCTCCCCCTCCTCCCTCCCCTTCCTCCTCCGATGCCTACCTCTGCCCTCCGAACCAGTCAACCATTTCGGCACACCCCTCACACGTTTCGTGGCCCCACAGGGAGCCCTACCGAAGGCCCAAAATGCCAGCGTTCGCATGCGGTCAGCGCGCCCACCTTTGGCACACCCCTCAGACGTTTCGTGGCCCCACAGGGAGCCCCACCGAAGGCCCAGATGCCAGCGTTCGCATGCGGTCACCGCGCCCATTTCGGCACACCCCTCACACGTTTCGTGGCCCCACAGGGAGCCCCACCAAGGCCCAAATGCCAGCGTTCGCATGCGGCCACCGCACCCATTTTGGCACACCCCTCACACGTTCCGTGGCCCCATAGGGAGCCCCACCAAAGGCCCAAATGCCAGCGTTCGCATGCGGCCACCGCACCCATTTTGGCACACCCCTCACACATTCCGTGGCCCCATAGGGAGCCCCACCGAAGGCCCAAATGCCAGCGTTCGCATGCGGTCAGCGCGCCCATTTTGGTACACTCCTCGCACGTTCCGTTGCCCCACAGGGAGCCCCACCGAAGGCCCACATGCTGAGATTTTCGGAGCGCTTGAATGTTTTGAAATGGTTATAGGATTTTAAGATTTAGAGTTTTTTCGGAGGCCCAGGAGTTTTCGGCGATCCTGGTGGCTTGGTTCTGAGGTCCTGAGGGTCTTTCATTGTGTTTATTTGTAAAAAATGATTTTTGGGCCAAGGAATTTTCGGCAATCCTCCTCCTCTTCCTCATCTTGATTGTCCCCTCTTGCTCATCCTCCTGAGGAGGGCAGGCAGGAGGGAGCACGGAAAGAGAACGGAGGGGGTAGGAGGTTGATTGGATGAGATGTTGATAGTGATGTTGATCTTGATTGATGCTGATGCTGATGCTGATGCTGATGCTGATGCTGATGCTGATTGATGCTGATGCTAATGATGATGCTGATGGTGATGGTGATGGTGATGGTGATGGTGATTAGGACTGTTACCAAGCTCGCATTCCTCAACATGTTCTCCTTCATCCTCTTTCGCTTAGAGCTTGCTTTGCCATCTGCTATCCAATGATGCTGGTGATGGTGGTGATGGTAACAGTAACGATGACGGTGGCGATAGCGACGACGACCAAGACGACGATGGTGATGCCGACGACGATGAGGATACTGCTCATGGCGATAATGATGGTGATGGTGACGATGACGACGAACACGACGACTGTCATGATGATAACGGTGGTGGCGAGGACGGCGATGACGATGGTTGTCAGCGTGACTCCGCAAGCAGTGCTGTGCAGCGTACTCTGTGGAACAGTGTGGATGTGAGGTAGTTGTGCCACTTATGTTTGCGCACGTTGAAACCACCTCTGGATGCCGCCAGGAACCCTCGGCAGCTTATCTGGAGCCTTCTGGTGTCCTGGGGATTGGTCCAGAGTCTTCTGGGCCCTCCCAGACGGCTGGGACACGAATCAACTTATCAGCCTAGTAAGGCCTCTTGAGGCCACAGTTCCTGAGGCCACGGCGTCCCTAAAACGGCAGTGGGTTTTAGGGGGATCGGTCCCCCTAAAACTATCAAGGATTTTAGGGGTACCGGTCCCCCTAAACTGGGATTTGATTTTAGGGAGACCAGTCCCGCTAAAATGGGAGAGGGTTTTAGGGGGACCGGTCTCCCCAAAACGGGATTGGATTTCAGGGGGACCGGTCCCCCTAGAATTGGAGGGGATTTTAAGGGGGCCAGTCACCGTAAAACTGGAGGGGATTTTAGGGGCACCCGCCGCCTTAAAACGGGAGGATTTTCCTTTCAATTCAGATGGGATTTTAGGGAGACCGCCCGAAAGTGGAAAGAGATTTCCCTTTTAATTCAGATGAGATTTTAGGGAGACCCGTCTCCAGAAAGCAGAAAGGGGGGGTTCCTGGAGTTTCTTGGGGCCACCTCGGAGCCTCTCGGGGCCCAGGGCTCGAAGTGTATGTTCGGCCCACCCTCCGTCTGGGCACACTCTCGGAGTCGGTTTGGAGGGCTTCTTGGGTTGTCTTGAAGCCTTCTTGGGCCATCTTGGGCACTTGATGGGAATAGTCGCATAATAATGCTTTGCGTTTCAAGATACCACCTCGTCTGAAAGTGTCGTTTTGTACGCAGAGCCCAGCATGGAATGCAATTGCATTCATCAAACTGTATATGCCGGTACCTGTTTGCCCAAGTGTTTAAGTCGTTCTTGACCAAGGCCTGTCTTGCGCCGCCCCTGCTCCAGCGATGAAGCGGCCTGATGCCGCCCCACCTGCTGCTGAGCCCGCCTCGCCCGCTGCTTAAGACCTCAAGCCGCCTGCTGCTCAAGACCTCATGCCTCGACGCCTCGCCGTGTGCAATTCCCTACCTAGGCTCTGCCTAGAAGGGTTCTTACTCGGTTTGCTTGAAGGGCCGGGCAGGGTAACCCGCCCCGGGCGGTTCCCCCGGCCCCCTGGGAGCGGTTCCCCCAGTCCCTTGGGAGCCTTAGTTTGAGCTTTAGCTCTAGCTCTAGCTCTAGCTCTAGCTTCAGCTCAGCTTTAGCTTTAGCTTTAGCTTCAGCTTAAGTTGAGCGTAGCTTTAGCTTAGCTTTAGCCTAGCTTTAGCTTAACTTTCGCTTAGCTTTAGCTTAGCTTTAGCTTTAGCGTAGCTTTAGCTTAGCTCCACCTTAGCTTTACCTGAGCTTTAGCTTAGGTTCAGCTTAGCAGTAGCTTAGCTTTTCCTTAGCTTTGCTTAGCTTCAGCTTAGCTTTAGCTTAGCTTGAGTTTAGCTCCAGCTTAGCTTTAGCTTAGCTTTAGCTTAGCTCCAGCTTAGCTTTAGCTTAGCTGTAGCTTAGCTTCAGCTTAGCTTTAGCTTAGCTTCAGCGTAGCTTTAGCATAGCTTTAGCTTAGCGTCAGCTTAGCTTTAGCTTAGCATTAGCTTGGCTGTAGCTCAGCTTTAGCTTAGCTTTAGCGTAGTTCTAGCTTAGCTTTAGCTTCGTTCTACTGTTACTACTAATGCTGCTTTCCTAGGGGCTCCAACTCCTAGGTAGGGTCGCACGGTGATGCTTGGTATATTACGATAAAGCAGCATATATATATACTCTCTCTATATATATTTAAATATATATACTGAAAAAAGCGTTGTACCCTACGTATTACCGTATATCTGTTTCCTACCTAGGCTCTGCCTAGAAGTGTTCTTACCCTGTGAACTTACAGGGCCGGGCAGTGCAAACCGCCCCGTGCGGTTCCCCCGGCATCCGCTCCGCGGTTCCCCCAGCGACGGCCCCTTAGTTTAGCGTTGCTTATCCCATCTTAGCTCAGCCTAGCTTAACTTAGCTTTGCTTAGCTGTGCCTAGCCTAGCTTAGCTTAGCTTCGCCTCGCCTAGCCTAGCGTAGCCTAGCTTAGCTTAGCTTAGCTTATTTAGCTTAGTTTAGCTTAGCTTGGCCTAGCTTGGTTCAGCTTAGCTTAGTTTAGCCTAGCCTAGCCTAGCTTAGCTTAGCCGAGCTTACCTTAGCATAGCTTAGCGCAGCGCAGCATAGCGCGGCGCAACAGTAACACAGCATAACATAACATCGCATAGCCAAGCATAGCATAGCATAGCATACCATAGCTTGATCAACATAGCACAGCATGCCATACCATATCATATCATAACGCAGCATATCACAGCATATCATAGCATAGCATTGCTTCGCATAGCACAGCGCAGCATCGCATAGCGTATCGCAGCATATCATAGCATATCATAGCACAGCATCGCATCGCGCAGCATAGCATAGCTATAGCTTAGCTTTCGCTCTTCTTTGGCTTAGCTTTCGCTTAGCTTCTAGCTTAGCTTTACTGTCACTACTTAGGTTGTTTTCATAGGGGTTCCAACTCCTAGGTGGGGTCGCGCTGGTATATTTTGTTATCAATATGTGTCACTTTACATGTACACGACATATATGTATATACATATACACATGGATTAGTTTATGTATATATACATGTACGGTGTACATATTTATATATGTATATATATATCCATACATATATGTATATATATATATGAAACAATGATCGTGTATCGTGCACATACCGTGTTCTCACATTAAACAATACTTGATGTATGTTACAGAGGGCAGTGCCGACTGTATATAACATGTTTTACATATGTGTGTGGCTATTACAAGCACATGTTCATATATCATATACGGGCCTCAGCAGGTACTGGGGTGTCCCTGGAGGCCGCAGGAGGCAACAACATGTTTCAGTAGGTCCAGACACCACAATGTCTTAGCAAACATATGTGGAGCCACCAGGGGATACTAGGAAACCCAAGGGGGCCCCAGGAAGCCATTCACCGTTCCAACAGGAAGTGCGGGGAGGCCCCAGGCTAATTCAGGAAACCCAGGGAGGCTTCAAGGATATGCTAGGAAACCACAGGAGGCCCCAGTTTCTCAGGACCCCCAGGAGGCCCCAGGAACCCCCCGGAAGATTCAAGACGCCCAGGAGGCCCCAGGAGGCGGCACGGCATCCCACAGGAAACCTTCGGAGGTTTGAGGAGGCCGCGTTTGGCATGTGGTTCTGGCGGTGACAACGCCCGGCGGTGATCCAGAATCCCCCAAAAAAGTCACCACGTGGTGTTGGGATCCGGGTAGTGTTTGGAGGATGCGTCGAACGGCAGTGGCCCCAGGAATCACAAAACCCGTTGGTGACCCTGTGTACCGAAACCTTGGGGTGACATTCTGGGGATTTGGGGTCACCACCGAGGGTGCGAAACCATTCGCGTTTCGCGCTGTGCGGTTCGGCTCCGACTCTTCTCATCATCTTTTTGCCACCCCGGGGGGCGTCGCGAGAATGCTAGGCGCGAAGTTTTTCGCGCGTCGCGCTTCGCGGAGCATGGAGAGCGAAGATAGGAGCCCCAATAATAACACACCTTTGCGCCAGTATGGTTAGTAATCTCGGCCGGGCGGCAAGTCGGCAATCGGCCAGTTATCTCAGGATCGTTGTTCTCCCTCCGCGGTGCCACGCTCATCTTTTCACCCCTATTTCTCCGGGTGGCTTCTGCTCTCTGCAAGTCCACCTCGGCAAGCGACAGTCGGGCAGGGCCGGGCGAAAGAAGGGGATCGTGAGAGGAGGGGGAGGGAGCGAGGGAGGGAAGGACGGACGCACGAGGAGGAGGGGGAGAAGGAGGAGGAGGAGGAGGAGGAGGAGAAGGAGGAGGAGGAGGGGGAGAAGGATGACAGTGAGGAGGAGGAGAAGAAGGAGGAGGGGGGGGGAGGCCAAGGAGAAGGAGGAGGACCAGCAGCAGCAGCAGGGAAGGGAGGGGGAAGGAGGCACGGATGGAGGGAAAGATGGAGGGAGCAAGGCGAGGAGTAGCGGTGTGCGTGTGTGTGTGTGTGTGCGTGTGTGTGTGTGTGCGTGTGTGTGTGTGTGTGTGTGTGTGCGTGCGTGCGTGCGTGCGCGGGTGTGTGTGTGTGTGTGTGCGTGTGTGTGTGTGTGTGTGTGCGTGTGTGTGTGCGTGTGTGCGTGTGTGTGTGTGTGTGTGTGCGTGCGTGCGCGGGTGTGTGTGTGTGTGTGTGCGTGTGTGTGTGTGTGTGTGTGCGTGTGTGTGTGCGTGTGTGCGTGTGTGTGTGTGTGTGTGTGCGTGTGTGTGCGTGTGCGCGCGTGCGTGTGTGGTGTGTGCTGTGTGTGTGGGCGGTGTGTGTGTGGGGTGGGTGGGGGCGGGGTGGGGGGTGTGTGTGTGGTGGTGGTGGTTGGTGGTGGTGGTCGTGGGGGTGGTGGTGGTGGTGGTGGTGGGTTGTTGGTGTGTGTGTGCGGCCGTGTCTGTGTGCGTGGTTGTGTGTGTGTGTGCGTGTGTGTGTGAGTGTGTGTGGTGTGTGTGTGCGCGTGTGTGTGTGTGTGTGTGTGTGTGTGTCTGTCTGTCTGTCTGTCTGTCTGTCTGTCTGTCTGTCTGTCTGTCTGTCTGTCTGTCTGTCTGCGTGCATGCGTGCGTGCGTGCGTGCGTGCGTGCGTGCGTGCGTGCGTGTGTGTGTGTGCGTTGTGTGTGCGTTTTGCGTATGTGGGCGTGGTGCAGTGCGCGTGTGTCGATGAGTTGTGCGTGCGATGTGCGGTGCGCGCGTGGCGTGCGCGTGGGTGTGTGTTTGCGTGCGTGCGTGTTGTGTGGTGTGTCTGTGTCGTGCGTAGTGCGTGTGTGTGTGTGTGTGTGTGTGTGTGTGTGTGCGCCGTGTGTGTGGTGCGCGCGCGTGTGTGGGCCGCGTGGGTTGTGTGGTGTGTGTGTGTGTGTGTGTGGTGTGTGAGTGTGTTGTGCGTGGCGTGTGTTGCCGGTGTGCGGCGTGTGCGCGTGTCCGAGTGATGCGCGTGCGCCGGCGGTGCGCGGGGCGGGGGGGGGGGGGGGGGGACGGCGGGCGGGGGTCGGGGGGGCGGGGGGGGGGGGGGCGGGGGGGGGGGTTTGAAAGTTCCGCGGCGGTGTCAACATCCCTTCAGAGAAGGGGCCCCTTCTGGAGCCGCCTGCGCCGCGCAGATCCAAGCCGAAACTGGCTTGGCGGCGAGGAGGGGGGGGGCCCGCGGCCAGCCCGCCGCCGCGCGTTGCGGCGGGCCCCGAGGCCACCCGAACCCCCCTTCAAGGGGGCCTCGGCTGCGCCCGGGCGGGAGTGCGTCCGCGCCTCCCGACGCTGACGCGCCCCCGCCCGGGGCGTCGGGCACTTCCCCGAGCGCGGGGGAACCGTCGCAGCGGATGGCGGCTTCTCCTGCGCGCGCTCAGTCTCGAGCGGGAAGAGGAGGAGGAGGGGGGGGGAGGAAGGGGGAGGAGAAGGACAAACTAGGTGCGCTCGCGTCATATCTGACGTCCTACCCCCCTCCCATCCCTTACCATGGCGTAGACATCCTCTCTATCGTAGTGGCATCCGACCAGTGCCGTCGATCCGGGGCGCCCCGGATGATAACGGCGACGATGGTGATGAAGATGATGACGAGGATGATGATGATGATGATGATGATGATGATGATGATGATGATGATGATGATGACGATGGCGATGGTGATGTGACGATGTGATGGAGATGGGGCTGGAGATGGCGACGATCCCGGCCCTCCCCCCCCCACCCCTCTCCTCTCTCCGCCCCCGCCCTTGTCCCCCCCCCTCGCTCTCTCCTTCTCCCTTCCCCCCCCCCACCCCCATCTCCCCTGTCCCGCCCCCTTCCCCTCTCTCATCTCCCCCTCCTCTCCCCCCCCTTTCCGCTCCTGCCCCCCCCCCCCTCTCTCCTGCACCCCCCTCTCTCCTTTTCCCCCTTTTCCCCCCTCCCTCCCCTTGCAGAGCCGCCCATCTGCAAAGCGGACCCCCCCGCCTTTCCCTGCAGCCTTCCCCTCCCTTGCAGGGCGCCATCTGCAAAGCGGACCCTCCGCCTTTCCCTGCAGCTCCCGCTTCCCGCCTGAAGGCCCCCCCCCCGCCCCCCTTTGCAGCCCCCCCCCCCCTCTTCCCCCCCCCCCCTCTTCTGCCCTCACCCTTGCATGCAAAGC
>CAUYUJ010019460.1:764949-789845 GCA_963575745.1 Prorocentrum cordatum
CCGACGCCGACGCCGACGACGACGACAACGCCGTCGCCGACGACACCGACGACGACGACGACGACGACGGCGCCGACGACCACGACCACGACGCCGATGCCGACGCCGACGCCGACGCCGGCGACGACGTCGACGACGACGACGACATCGACGACGGATCTGGGTTTGGGTATTTATTTGCATCTTCTGGGCCTCTGCGTCGCCATGGCTGGGCTTGCGCTCAGATTCTGGCCGCAGCGCGCCCAAAAGCTGCTATGGGGCTCGGTTTCCAAGCACCACCAAGGGTCACTCAGCGGCTTGCAAGTGTATCGTGTGGTCGGGACGGGGGCGATTCCAAGTCTGGACGTCTCTCGGAGTATCCTGCGCACTCGGGAATCCCGCACGTGACCTGCATTGGCCCCCGGAACCCAGGCCTCCTCTCGTCGGGCCCGCAGCCCGAGACGGCGGAGGATCGGGGGTGGAGGCCTTCGGGCGCCCAGAGGTTTCTCAGCCTCGGGATGCCTTCCAGCAGCTGCACCTCGCCGAGAGCGCTCTGGGGTTGCTTGGATCGTCCCGAAAGGCCGCCTGAGACCCGGGCTGGGGAGGAGGAGTATCCTCAACTTTCCTTGTCGTGGGAGATCCCAGCAGACGGTTTTTAGCAGTTGGCCCCAGGGCCGTCAAAGGACGACTCAGGGTGAAGAGCCGCTCCCGCGGAACGGGTCAAGCACCGCGACGTGGTCACCCAGGGGCCCTTCCGCCTTCCTTCAGAGGTATTGTGAGCCTCCTCCGAAGCCACAGGCGGTCGGGAACTTTGGGGTAGCGTGTCGCTCCACCGGCTCTGGCCCACCACGCATCGGCACGACACGCTATCCACGTCGCGGTCCCGAGGCGTCCACGTCCCGAGCGTTTCCAAGCTGCCCGTCCTGCGGAACGGAGCGACACGCCATCCGCTCGCAAGGCGTAGCGCGTCGCGGGGGCCGCCGCCGCCGCGACACGCTGAGCAAGAGTTCCCGACCGTAGGGCTTCTCAGGGGGCGCGAGGGCTGTTGAGAAGCTCCGCCGCCTTCTGAGAAGGAGGCCGGCCCTCGCTGCCGCCCCCCCCGTCGGTCGCGCCGCCAATCTTTCGACAGCGCCGCCTGGACGTCGTGCGTGGACAAGTCCCCTTGGTCGAGGACAACGATGAGGGCAGGCAGGCTCAGGGAGGAATTCGTCGACCCCAAGACGCCCATTCGTAGCCGATGCGGTCAGAACCTCCTGGTTCGCCTGCCGCCCCGCCTGGCTCTGGCCCACCACGCCTCGGTGCGACACGCCATCCACTTCGCGGCCCCCAGGCGTCCACGTCCCGAGTTGTCCCTCGCCCCTCGCCCCGCGGAGCAGAAAGAGCACTCTATCCACTCGCAAGGCGTAGCGCGTCGTCGCGGCCGCCGCGGCGACACGCTGGGCAAAAGTTCCCGACCGCAGGCGCAGGGGGGAGTGCATCGACCCCCAAACGCTCCTTCATCGCCGACAGGGTGCCTGATGGACCACCCTGCCCATGAGCCTGCGTTTTCATGATCGGGGGCCTATCGCCGATCTATTGACCACGTATCGCCTATTCGAGCTCGATGTTCCCCCCCCCACCCCCCGAGTTGGTCTCCCCTATCGTCCCCCCTCAAGGTCTCGGTGATCACCGACCGCACCGCCTGGGTCGACGGCTCCCGCGGAGGCCGAGGGCGGACGAGAAGGGCTGCGAGGTTCGAGGCTTTCGGCCGTTGTCGTCGCTCCTGGGCGGCTTTTTCCAGCCTCAGTTCTCTCCAGCGGCTGCGCCTCGCCGAGAGCGTTCCGGAGGTGCAGGGATTCTTCCGAGCGCCCCTTGGAGACCAGAGTTATTACCCGAAAGCCAGACGACGAGGATCTTGCGGGTGGGGCGAATGTGTGAGAGAGAATGTTTCATGTTTGCATCTGCCTGGCGGTGCCGCTAGGCAGGAGTGAGCATCAACCAGCATGCATCGGGCTCCGATGCTGACGGCAGCCGATAGCAGCGACGCCGATTAGGGAAATTGTAAACGAGCCTGCACTTCCAAAGAGGAGGAGGAGGAGGCGCAGCAGGAGGCACTGTGCGTGCTTTTGAAGCCGGATCCCTCATGAAAAACCAGATCCGGCTTTGAAAATTGTGTGTTTTCGAAGCCGGCTTCGGCTTAAAAAACTACGTGTTTTTGGAGCCTGATCCGGCTTAAAAAGTTTCGTGTGTTTGAAGTTGGATCCGGCTTTCAAACAAAAACACGTGTTTTTGAGCCAGGTTGGGGATTGTTCGGGTTGAGCCAGGGGGTCCAGCGACAAGGGGGTTGTGCAATGGATTTGGTGCGATAGATTTGCGGGGTTGCAATACATTTGGGGCGTGCAATGCATTAATGCGTTCTGGGGCGCAAATGTATTCACTCACGCGTGCAATGCATTATACTTGCAATACAATGCAATACAGTTCTCTGGCGCAATGCATTTGCAATACGGTGGGGGCGTTCTTTAAGGAATGTGCCTAGGAGGTTTCAGACCCTGGAGGATTCCTTATTTGATGAGAGCGGCGGTGATGTCCATGGCCAAGCCTCAATTGGAGTTCCACCGGCCTCCAGACCCTGGATTCCTTATCTAAGGGTTCCTTATCCAATGCCCCCACCGTACACTTGCCCCAAATCTACTGCACCACCCCCTTTCAGCTGGACCCCCTTTTGGATCACCCAAAGCTGTGGCCGAGTGGTGCTCAGGAGGGCTGCTGCGTGCAGCGCGGGTCTCGGCCCCGCCGCCCAACGGCGCCCTGCCTCGGCCACCGGGAGGCGGGAGGCGCCCCGCGGAGCCGGCTGCACGCGGCGCGGTCGACTGGCTGCCCCCCCACATGCTGCCATGCTCTCGCGATGCACTCGGTGTATCGCGAGGGGATGGTTACAGTGGGTCGGTATCGTTTAACCGATCCCCATCCCCATTCCCATCCCGGATCCCCTTCGACACCCCCACCAAATAACCCCTCCAGTTGGAAACCTAAACCGCCCTAAGTGGCACCTAGAACATTTGCATCTGGCACGTAGAACTCGTCCGTCTTCGGGCCAACTGGCCTCAACGTAGCGCGGCCCTGAGCCGATGAGGACTTACCTTCCCCTGGAAGGAATACTCGACGTGAGTAGCCGCATGGTATTGTTGCATTGTTTCCAGATTGGATTCGCATTGGGTCATATTGGGGCAATAGGTGTCATATTTGAATCGTTGGATGATCTCGGTGTCGATTCGGCGTCACGCGGTGCTTCTGGCACCGTCTTAGCGCCACAAGGGCTTTTCTTGGGGTCATGTCGGGGTTCGCATGGGCCACCTTGGGATCATCTTGGATTCACGGATTCGTCTGGGAACTACACTTGGGCCACGAAGTTGGGGTCATCGTAGGGCCCTGTCGGGGTCGTCTTGGGACCATCGCGGGGTCACTGTGGATCGCGATTTTGTCATGGGGTCATCTTAGTGTCGCGTTAGGGTCCAGGGGCCACCTCAGGACCGCGGCGTCGCGTGAGGGTCGCCTTGGGATCGCATTGCGATCGCGGGCCGCGACGAACTCCCTCCTGCTCACCATCCTACGCGGGATGGGGGGGGGGAGCCAACCAGCGTGATCACCGGCTGGCGGCGCGGGGTCGGTGTTCTGACCTTGGTGACAACATCGATGCTTGTGAGGGTCGCACGGCTTTTCGGCGCCCGTGGGTAGTGCCAAGATGGCCACGTGGCTAAGGGGCGGGGCGAAAGAAAAAGGGACCTAGGAAGGATGGGCAGCGAGGAGGGCGAGGAAGAGGCGGAGGAGGAGGAGGAGGAGCAACTAGGCGGAAAGGGAGGAGGAAACGGAGGACGGCAGCGCATATGGATACACTAGAAGGAGGAGGGGGTGGGGCAGGAAGTGGACCAGGAGGAGGGGCAACAGGGGAAAGAGGGGTTAGAGGAGGGAAGGATGACAACGAGGAGGACGAATAGGAAACGGAAGACTTGAAGGAGTGGAAGAGCATGAAGAGGCTGAGGACGAGGCCAAGTTGGCAAGTTGTTGCTTGTCCCCGAGGTACTCAGCGGCCTCATGAGCCCCCTCGGAGGCCCATAACTTGCCAGAAACGTAAGGCAATGTACCGACACCAAACAAAACATAACAAATCATTCGGCCCCCGATCCTCGAGCGTCGGGGCGTCGATGATGCCTCTGCCGCTGTTGCTAGATAGTGCCTCTGCCGCTGATGTCGCAGTTGTTGCAGCTGCTCTCTTCACCGCTGCTGTTTCTTATGATGCTGGCTTCGCGATCGGATGCTCCTCTTGTTGATGCTGCTGCTGATGTACCACCCTCCCGAACAAAACAACTTGATGCACGTCGGCATTGGTCCATGGGGTGTTCTTGGGATCGTTGCGACGCCGCATTGAGGTCGCTACGTTTTGGGATCACCTTGAGGTCACATTGGAACCACATGGGGGTCTTTCGGAGGCGGTGCATCGAGGGCCGAAGAACCCACATCGGGCTTCGAGGATTGACGGCTGCAGAGCAATGTACAGGATAGCATCGGGGATGGAGCATCGCGGATCGGCATCGCGGGTCGACGATCGAGGTGCAAGGATCGAACGTCGCGGATTGAACATTACGGGACGAAGATCGAGGAACGAGCGTCGCAGATCGATCATCGAGGGTCGATTGCCACCAGCCCTGTAGAACGTGAGGTGGTCCAGTTAGGGAGCTCGCCCTTCTTTCTTCTCAAACAGCCTCTCTCCCTACCTTCCCCCTAGACCTCGTTGCAAAGATCCTGCGATGCCCTGCGAAGCCCCCCCGCAAATCCCCTTCAGAGGCCACTACTATACCTTGCGAAGATCCTGCAAAGACCCTTGCAATACCCTGCGAACCAGACCCTGCAATACCTTGCGAAAACCCTTGAATGCCCTGCAATGACAGCGCAATGCCCTGCAATGGCCCTGCGATCCCACAAGCCCTCCAGGCGTGGGTCGTCGAAGGGATTTTCTCTTCCAGCCCCAGAATACAACGCATACGAGTGGCACGCCACGTGCGTGCCCAAGCCCCGAAAAAAGGGCCCCCCAAAGGGCCTCAAGAGTGACCAAGAGGACTCCAAGAAGGCCCGAGAGGCTCTGGGGGAGCCCCGAGAGGACCCCACGATGACCCCCACGAGGGCCCCAAGAGGTCCCCCCGACGGATGCTACAACTGGGGTGTGCGTTTGTGTGCGTTGTACCATCCGTTGGGGGGCCTCTTGGGGCCCTCTTGGGGGCCTTTGGAGGCGGTGGTGGAGCCCGCGGAGGGGTCCAAGAGAGCCTCGGAAAAAAAGGAGCCCAAAAGGGCCCCAATAAGACACCCGACGGACGCTAGAACCGGGGGGGTGCGTTGTGGCATCCGTTGGGTGCCCTCTTTGGAACAATCTTGGGGCCCTCTTGGAGTCCTACTGGGGCGCTCTGAAGGCGCGGGGGGGGGCCCGCAGACGGCCCCGATGGGGCCCCAAGACTGCCCCAAGAGAGCCCCAAGAAAACACCCGACGGATGCTACAACACGGGGGGCGTTGTAGCATCCGTCGGGGGCCATCTTGGAGCTTCTTGAGGCCCTCCGAAACCGCGCTGGAAGGCCCTGGAAGGCCCCGAGAGGGCCCCAAGATGACGCCAAGAGAACCTCAGGGTCCAACGGCATGTCACAAAACACCTTGTTCGTGACAGGCTATTGGCTCCTCTCGGAGCCCTGTTGAGGCCCGCTGAGCACGCGCTGGAGGGCCCTGGCCCTAAGAGAGCCCCAAGACGGCAGACAGCGGGCCCCAAGAAGGCCCCAAGGGGGCCCAAGGGACAGCCACGTGGGCCTCTCGTGCATGACAAGCTTTGTAAACGACCACTCTTGTATATGACACGTCTCGTATACGACTACTATGATAGATGGCCCCTCGGATCCAGAACAGGCCCGACCGCTGACAGATTTTGCGGATGTCTCTGCCGGAGGACCTCTGGCCAGAATCCCACCAGGCTTCTGGGCGCAGCTGGTCTACAGCGTTTGCTCTTCCCTCGTCCCTTTTCCCCTTTGTGGATGGGTTTGCCCCTCCCTCTCCCCCTCTCCCCCTGGGTCTGGACGGGGCGGCGGGGAGGCGCTGGAGCGTCCAAGATGGCCCAAGATGGTTCCAAGATGGCCTCAGAGAGCCCAGGGTGACATCCAGGGTGGGTTAAGATGGTTCAATGTTGTTTCCCATGTGCTTCGAAATGCCAAAAGATCGCCCCAAAACGGGTTCAAATGGCTTTGGGGCCTCCAGAGGACGCCCCCAACAGGCCACAACCTTTCCCAAACCTAAATGTAATCGGTGTTGTTTGATTTCTCGCCTTGTCGCTTCCGGGAAGCCTCAAGACGGTTCCAAGATGGCCCAAGGCCCAGGAGGGCTCCAAGACAGCTCCAAAAGCGTCCTAAAAGCCTAAGAGGGCCCCAGGAGGCGATTATACTGGGCTTTCGAGGTGCAGTGCAGAGTATCCCCGCTGTGTGAGCAACACATACTTTTAACACCACGTTGGCTTTAAATGATGTTTGCTTTTCGGAGGTATCTTTGGGAGGCGTTTGGCCCAAGGGGGCTCCAAGATGGCCCCAGATGCTTCAAGATGACATCAAAGATGGCGCAAGATGGCCTCCAAGAGATCAGGCCGTTCTAGGGCGGGTGCAAGTGGCCCCAGGAGGCCCAAATCCTTCCCAAGCCTTGATCTAGTCAGTGAGTTTGGCCTTCTCGCAGGCTCGCTTCCGATAGCCTATACCTCAAGATGGCTCCAAGAGGGCCCAAGAAAGGCCCAAGAGGGGCCCAAGAGGCCTCCGAGACAGCCCCGGGAGCGCCCAAGAGTGCCCCAAGAGGCGATCTTAGGGACTGTAGACGGGCAGCGCTAATGGACCCCCTATCTTTGATCAACACACACACACATTGAGAACACACACGCACACAGGTTTGATTGTGTTTAGCTTTTCGGGGGCTTCTGTGGGGAGTCTTTTGGCGCAATAGAGCTCCAAGGCGACCCCAGATGCTTTAAACTGGCTGTAAATACGACGCAATCCGGCCACAAAGTATCCAAAACGGCCTCCAATATGCCTCCAAGAAACATCATGATGGCCCCAAGATGGGAACAATTAGCAACGGAGACTTTCAATGACGCCCACGAGAAACCCAAACCCTTTTGCGAACCTAAATAACATTAGTGACGTGTGCCTTCTCGCTTGTTCGCTCCCGATGGGGCTCTGAAGCCCCAAGATGGTGCCACGATGGCCTAAGAGGGCCCAAAGAGAGGCCCAATATGGCCCCAAGGCAGCCCCAAGAACGCCCAAGAGCGCCCCGCGAGGCGACTTTGGAGGCTCAAGAGGGGCAGCGCTGATTGAGGGCTCCCACTTCCGAGATCGATGTCTTCCAATATGGCCCAAGAAAGGCGCCCACGGCCTCTCAAAGAGCTGCAAAATTGCTTCAAGAAGCGCCCAAGAGGCCCCCAAGAAGACAATGAGAGGCCCTTTAAGCGGCCCCAAACAGGCCCCAAGATCCCCCCCCAGAAGCACATAAATATGCCTAGAGAGGTCCCCAGGGCCGCCAAGAGAGGCCCCCAAGACGCCCCAAGAGGCCTCCACGGAATCCCCCTCCTCTTCCGCCAATGCCTCCTCCTTCTCCCTCTTCCTTCATCCCTCATCAATCCCCCTTTTTCCTTCGAACGATAAGGGCAACCCCTTCTTTGCTCTAATGCTTCTTTGATTGCCTCAACTCGCCTGGGCATCGTTTCTGGGTGGGCTGGTTGGGGACACGCGAAGCGTCAATCAGTTGTTCTGGCCACAGCAGGACATTTTTGGAAATACGCATACGACGCGCACCACACATATGCAGAGGTATGCACATATGTGTACACACGTCGTGCACTATATTTGATACCGTATGCGTGTAGCACGATCTATATGGTGCAACATTGTTGGTGTCATTCGTCCGTGCTGCTATATACGGGGACCATACGTTCGGTGCGATCTACGTGATGCAGCCAACGCGTTGTCTTACATGTCGTGCAATATACACGGTGTTGTCCATATGTATATGTTGCGAGAAAACACATACATACACACATTGTCTGCGTCTGTGCATGTGCACATATCATATGTGTGTGTGCGTGTCTACACACATGTGGCACAAACGGCGGGATGCAATCGACGCGGTGCAATGGGACGCAGCTTTTGGTATGCAACATATGTTATGCATTGAATAGCATGTGGTCTATGATCTGCAATCTGGGTGGTAATGTGATGTTTCGACCTATGGTGTGCCTTCGGTCGGATGTGATGTACATGTGTGATATGTGCGCGGTCCAAAGTGCAGACTTCGTCATCACCACGTCATCATCGCAGCCAATCCATCGCACGCCGCCACCACGCCATCATCATCACGTCATCGGCACGTCATCATCGTCACGCCATCATCGCCACGACGTCATCATTGCATCATGAATCACGGTGTCATCTTCGCGCCCATATCATCGGCACGCCGTCGTCATAATCACGCGAAACACCAAACCTATGTGATTTTGCGCAATGAGCAAGAGTTCGTCGAAATGGCTTTGGAAACCCACATAATCCAATGAGGCTGACCCCCAGGGGGGGGGTCAGCCTCATTGGGGACGGCCCGACCGCAAGGCCAGAACGATCGACTGCTGCGTTCGGCAAAAAAACCAATGAGGCTGACCCCCCTGGGGGGGGGATTCCCTCGTTGGTTTCTCTACCGAACGCAAGAGTCGATCGTTCTGGCCTTGCGGTCCGGCCGTCCCCAATGAGGCTGACCCCCCGGGGGGGGGGGGTCAGCCTCATTGGATTCTCTTCTAGACAGGCACTCCGCCCCCCACCAAGCCTCCCGGAAGACCCCCCCGGGACATTTCCGGCGGCCATCGTCCAAACCGGCAACATGCTCATTGGAGTCGGCCGGTCTCCAATGAGGGCGCCTTCCCGGGCGAGCCTCCCGGGAGCCAATTCCGGCTTGAGGTCATGGTGCCCGGGCCTCCCGGGAGCCAATTCCGGCTTGAGGTCATGGCGCCGGGGCCTCCCGGGAGCCAATTCCGGCTTGAACGTGCTTCCCGGGGCCTCCCGGGAACCAATTTCGCTTTGGGGCCCGGCCTCCCGGGAACCAATTCGGGCTTCAGGCCGGCGCCTCCCAGGGCCCGTCCTCCCAGGGCCTCCCGGAGCCTCCCAGGGCCTCCCGGCCAGGTGCCTCGCGCGATGGGTGGGTGGGTGTGTCGGGGGTTCAGCTGGTGGATGCCCGTGGACGCCTCGTTGCGCGCTTTGTTCGCTGTTTGCGGATATAGATTGCACATAGATTGCGCTATATAGCTTGGAGCCCATAAATTGCACCCTGGCCCGCGCACATATTGCACTACTACACAAATACATCACATCCCATCCATGGAGCCACACAGACTGAAGAATGAGCCCACCACCCATACTGCATCAATCCTTTTCATGGCACAGCAAAGATTACTTACCAAACGTTTGTACCACATTGCGCAACGTCGTAGACCCACGCATGTATATGTATATGTATGTATGTACGTACACATACATATGTATATATACAAACAGCCGCGCATGTCGCAACAAACACACATGTACAGCAGCACTGCTATTGCAGTACATATAATGCATCGCATCTGTTGCATCGTGCATATTGCACCGAACGGATGTCCCCGTGTATATCATAATGAGCACAATGCGCAAACAATGTTACAATAACTAGATTGTACCACACGCAGAGTGCACAGCATACATTGCACGACGTGTATACAACTGTGCTTGTATAGCGAATGATGTGTTCATGTGCATTCCGAAAACAGTTGTACTGACTGTCTTCTTGTGGTAAGAATCATTCACTGACGCTTCGCATGCCCCCAGCAACCCATCCAGAAACGATGCCCTGGCGAGTTGAGGTGATCAGAGAAGAAGCGTGGGAGCAAATATGGGGGTAGCTTTTCGTCCGAAAGAAAAGGGGGATCGACAGGGGAGGAGGGAGCGGGCGATGATCAAAAGGAGGGCATGCATAGGGCCGGAGACATCTTGGATGTCCCTCGGAGTCTCTGGGGATGTCTCTCTGGCGCTTCTCGGAGGCCTATTGGGGCGTCTTGGGGGCCTCTTGGCGGTGGGGGCCGCTTGGGGGCCTCTTGGGGCCTCTTACGGAATTTTTGGGGGCCTCTTGGGGGCGTCTTGGGGCCTCTTGGGGGCTTGTTGAAGTATTTTATTTGCCCTTCGAGAGACCTCTCCTGGCATCTTGGAGGATATCGATATCAGATGGGGGGTCCTCAATCAGCGTCACTCCTATTGAGTCCCCAGAGTCGCCTCTTGGAGCCCTCATGGGGCGCTCTTGGGGCCGTCTTAAGGCCATCTTGAGCCCCATATTGCATCTCTCTTGGGCCAACACCCTCCCACAGAGGCCCTCGAAAATCCAACATCTTTCAAAGCTAATATGTTTGTCAATGTGAGTGTGTGTGTGTGTTGATCAAATATTCCTCTAGTTTCACCGCTCTGCTGACCTCCGGGGATTTCGCCGCGCGATCCCTTGCTGAGGAAAATATGTGTTGATCAAACACGAAGGGGGGGTATTAGCGATGCCTCTCTCCAGCCCCTCCGATCGCCTTTTGGGGCGCTCTTGTGGGGCTCTTAGGCGCTCCTTTGGCTGTCTTGGAGCCCTCTTGGGCCCCTCTTGGGTCTCTCTTGGGCCCTCTTGGAGCCATCTTGAGGTCTTGGGAGGACATCGAAAGCGAACGGGCGAGAAGGCCAAATTCATTGATTCTCTTTAGGTGTGGGGAGGATTTGGGCCTTTGGGGGGCGCCCTGGACAGGCCCCAATGCCACTTGGACCCGTCTTAAAGCGGCCTGGGGACCTCTTGGAGGCATCTTGGAGGCCATCTTGGGCCAACTTGGTCCATGTTGCGCCATCTTTGAAGCCATCTTTAAGCATCCGGAGCCCCAGAGATGCCCCCCCGAAGAGCAACGAATCGTCAAAACCAATGTGTTCAAAGTTTTTCTTCATCGAAGAGGGGGCAAACTGGCCTGCCCCTCGAAATCACCTCTTGGGGCCCTCTTGGGGCATTCTTGGGGCGTTTGTGGGTGCTCTTCGAGCTGTCTTGGAACCCTCTTGGGCCCCTCCTGGGCAATCTCGGGCCATCTCGGAGCCGTATTCAGGCTTCGAAAGCCCATCGGAAGTGAAAAGGCGACAATTCAAACAAACACCTCTGACCCTTAGACGTGGGAAAGATGTTGGCCTTTGGGGGTGTCCTTCGGAAGCCCCAACGGCCCTTGGACCCGCATTGGGGCGATCTTTGGGGATCTCGGAGCACCTTGGAAACCATCTTGAGGCATCCTGGGTTACATTTTAAACAATATTGGATGTCATCTTGGGCTCTCTAATGCCCTCTGGGAGCCATCTTGGGACATCTGGAGCGCTCCAGCGCCTCCCCGCCCCCCTGTCCAGACCCGGGGGGAAGGGTGAGGGGGAAACCCCTCGTGACCCCCTCCCCGGAAGATGGAAGAGGAAATGCTCTAGACCACCGGTGCCCAGAGGGCTGGTGGGATTCTCGCCAGGGGCCCTCTGGCAGAGACATCCGCAGCATTCTTCAGTGGTCGGGCCCGTTTCGCTTGAGACATCCTCACAACTCTGGGTTCTGATAAGGTCGGGTCCGAGGGGCAATCTATAACAGAAGTCGTATACGAGACTGCTCATGTACAAGAGTGGTCATATACAAAACTTGTCATGCACGGGACGCCCACGTGGCTGTCCCTTGGGCCCCCTCGCGGTACCCTTTGGGCCCGCGGGGGGCCGTCTTGGGCCTTTCTTAAGGGCCCTCCAGCGCGGTCTCGGCGGGCCTCAACAGGGCTCCAAGAGGAGCCAACAACCTGTCGCGAACAAGGCCTTGTTCGTGACAGGTCGTTGGGCCCTCTTGAGGCTCTCTTGGCGCCCTCTTGGGGCCCCAAGACGGACCTCTCGGTGCCCTCCAGGGCCCTCCAGTGTGCTTTCGGAGGGCCTTCAGAGGGCCCCAACAGGGTCCCCAACGGATGCTACAAAGCACCTCCCTGTTGTAGCATCCATCGGGTGCCCTCTTGGGGCTCTCTTGTGGCCCTTTGCAGGCCCCCCCCCGCGCCTTCAGAGCGCCCGAGTAGGACTCCAAGAGGGCCCCAAGAGTGCCCCAAGAGGGCCCCAACGGATACTACAACGCACCCCTCTGTTGTAGCATCCGTCGGGTGCCCTCTTGGGGGCCCTCTTGGACCCCTCCGAGGGCTCTCCCAGCGCCTCCAGAAGCCCCCAAGAGGGCTCCAAGAGAGTAGCAAGAGGCCCTCCAACGGATGCTACAACGCACCCCCCTGTTGTAGCATCCGTCGGGGGGGGGGGCCTCTCGGGCCCTCTTGGAGCCCTCTTGGGAACTCTTGAGGCCCTCTTGGGGCCCTCTCGGGGCCTGGGCACGCACGGGCCACCTGTATGTATTCGGGGGTTGGAAGAGTTCAACGACCCGCGCCCAGAGGGCTGATGGGTTTTCATGGCCATTGCAGGGCATTGCAATGTCATCGCATTCTATTGCAGTGTCTGTGCAGGTTATTGCAGGGATCCGGTATGCAGGGTGTTGCAGAGGTCTTTGCAGGGGTCTTTGTAGAGTATTGTTTTGGGTCTTTGCATGTTCTTTGCAGGGGGGCTTTGCAGGGCATTGCATGGTCTTTGCAGGGGGTCCTGGTGGGAAGTGATAGGGAGAGGGATTTTATAAGAAGGAACAGTGAACTCCCTAGACCACTTCACGCCCTACAGGGCTGGTGGGGTTCGACCCTCGATGCTCGATCTGCGATGTTCGATTTTAACCTTGATGTTCTATCCGCGATATGCCATCCTTGCACATCGATTCTTGATGCTGCATCCCCGATGCTCGATCCTGACTTTTCCATCTGCACTGATCAATCATCGGTGCCCGACGTGGGTTCTTCGGTCCTGGATGCATCACCTCCGAACGACTCCCGGATGGTCCCCATATGACGTCAAGGTGATCCCAAAACGTAATGACCTCAATGCGCGTCGCAACGATCCCAAGAACACGCCATGAACCAATGGCCTACATCCATCAAGTTGTTGTTCGGGAGGGCGGCACAGCAGCAACACCACGACGAGCAACAGCGCGCGAAGCTGGCATCATAAGAAACAGCAGCGGCGAAAACAGCAGCTGCAACAGCTACGTTTGCGATAGCAGCAGCGGCAGAGGCAGCATATAACAGCAGTGGCAGAGGCAGCAGCGAGGCCCCGACGCTCGAGGATCAAGGGGCGAGTGTTTTGTTATGGTTGCTGCCTGTAGCTGGTTTGGCGTTTCTGGCAATTTAGAGGCCTCCGGGGACTTTTGGAGGCCTCTGGGTACTTCAGTGGCAAACAGAACTTACCATCTCCTCCTCTTCCTCAGCCTCTTCCTGCTCCTCCCCCTCCTTATCACTTATCATATTGGGTTCCTTTTCTTCCTCGCTATCCTCCTTCCCTACTCTATCCCCTCGTTCCCCTGTTGCCCCTCTTTCTGGTCCACCTCCTGCTCCACCTCCTCCTCCTCGTATTTCCATATGTTCAATCGTCTTCCGTGTCCTCCCCTATTTCCTACTTGCTCCTCCTCCTCCTCCGCCTGCTCCTCCTGCCCTCCTCGCTGCCCATCATCCCTCTGTCTATTCCCCCCCCCCCCCCCCCTTGGCCACGTAGCCATCTTGGCGCAACCCGCGGTTGCCACGCGCCCTGCGACCTTCCCAAACATCGATTTTGTCACCAGGGTCAGACCGCCGACCCCGCGCCGCCAGGCTGCGATCACGCTGCTTTGCTGCCCCCCCCCCCCCCCCGCAACGTAGGATAGTGAGCAGGAGGTTTGTCGCGGCCCTCGGTCGCAATGCGATCCCCGGGCGACCTTCACGCGAGACGTCTTCGTGGGATGGCCCCAGGACCCCAACGCGACACCAGGATGACCCCACGACGAAAAGGCGATCCACTGTGACCCCGCGATGCTTCCAAGACGACCCCATCAGGGCCCCATGATGACTCCAATGCGATTTCGTGGCACAAGTGTAATGCGACTTCGTGGCTCCAAGATGGCCCCGAGGTGCCCCCAAGAACCCCAACAATACCCAAGTAAAGCCCCCATGACGCTAAGATGGGGCCAGGAGCACCACCGGACGCCGAGCCGACCCAGACATGACCCAAAATGATCCCATGACCCCATGTCGGTTTCAATCCAACTCCAAGATGATCCCTTATGGCTCAAAGACGACACCTATGGCTTCAACGTTGCCCAACACGGCTCTATTTTGAAACCGACGCCATGCAGCTACTTTCGTCGGGGTGTTCTTCCTGGGGAGGGTAAGCCCTCATCGGCTCAGGTTCGTGCTGCGTCAAGGCCAATTGGCCCAAAGACGGACAAGTTCTAGGTGCCAGATGCAAATTTTCTACGTGCCGCTTAGGGCGGTTTAGGTTTTTGTGGAGACACCCCTCGAAACCCGAGGGGGGCGGCTTATATCCCCATCTAGGGATCTAGGGGGTAAATCGGCTCGTGGGGCCGAGGCCGCGCCGCTGGGGATGGGGATCGGTTAAACGATACTCAGTGGGGGCCCATGCCAAGAAACACCTTGCTTGCCTCCAGGGTGCCTTGGGTTTCTTGGGCTTCGACGGTTCCCCCATGGAAAGCGTGCCGTTCCCGCGCCAGAAATCCATGGACGTTTTGGGGTCTCAGGGTTGGGTTTCTTGCGGAAGGTTTCTTGTGGTCGGGCTGCCCCTGTATGTTAGGCGTATATCAGTGCATTGCAGCTTGGCACCCTACTGAGTAATCTTATGCGCCAGCGAGCCCACCCACCCACCCGCGCACCCACCTA
This sequence comes from Prorocentrum cordatum, assembly GCA_963575745.1. NCBI lineage: Eukaryota > Dinophyceae > Prorocentrales > Prorocentraceae > Prorocentrum > Prorocentrum cordatum. Next base: position 779,802 of record CAUYUJ010019460.1, read on the forward strand.
GCGTTAAATGGGTCGTGTCCCTCTAGAGGAGGACCAATAGATAATAGTCAAAAATCGTGGGGGGGCGTTTTTTTATATTATTTTTGACTATCTGGGGGTATTTCCCCAAACAGCTTGCTGAACGGGGTGCTGTTGTGATAGAAGCTAATTCCGGCCGAGGGAATCCGGAGCAGAAACATTCTCACAGTTCTCGTTTCTGAGTTGGCCGGGATGCGCCGTTTCGCTTAAGACATCCTCGAAAAGTTAGCGCTCCGGGACGCCGCGCGAGAGGTGGTCCGGGCCGTTTCGCTTGAGACATCCTCGAAATTCTGAGCCCCGAGGTGCCGTGCGAGAGGTGGTCCGGGCCGTTTCGCCAGAGACATCTTCGCAACTCTGAGCTCCGAGATGCCTTGCGCGAGGTGGTCTGGCCCGTTTCGCCTGACACATCCTCGAAACTCAGACCTCGGAGATGCCGCGCGAGAGATGGTCCGGCCCGTTTCGCTTGAGACATCCTCGAACTTCTGAGCTCTGAGGCTCTGAGATGCCCTGCGCGAGGTGGTCCGGCCCGTCTCGCCTGAGACATCCTCGCAATTCTGAACTCTGAAATGCCGTGCGCAAGGTGGTCCGGCCTGTTTCGCCTGAGACATTCTCGCAACTCTGAGCTCCCAGATGCCGCGCAAGAGGTGGTCCAGCGTGGGGGCCTTGAAGACCACATGTTACATATCCTCCCTGGGACCCTGGGAGCCCGCCTGAGACATCCTCGAACTTCTGAGCTCTGACACGCCGCGCTCGAGGTGGTCCGGCCCGTCTCGCCTGAGACATCCTCGCAACTCTGAGCTCTGAGATGCCGTGCGCAAGGTGGTCCGGCCTGTTTCGCACAAGACATTCTCGCAAATCTGAGCTCCCAGATGCCGCGCCGGAGGTGGTCCAGCCTGGGGGCCCAGAAGACCACATGTTACATATCCTCCCTGGGAGCCCCAGGAGGCCCCAGAGAGCTCCAGGAGGCCGCAGGACGCCCAGGACAGGCCCCAGGGGTCCCCAGGAGATTCCCAGGAGGCTCCCAGGAGGCCCCAGGGGGGCCCCTATCAGAACGTGTCAAGTGAATACACATCCAGTGCCGATTCGTTGATTTTTCCTGCTCTTGTGTCTTCCCCCTCCATTTTGAGGGGCCCAAGCGGCCACATGTTAGATATCCCCCCTGGGAGCCCTCAGAGGCTTCAGGAAACCCCAGGTGGAGTTCAGGAGGCCACAGGAGGCCCAGGAGGAAGCCCCAGGAGGTCCCCAGGAGGCCCCAGGAGGCACCAGGAGGCCCCCGCAACTCGGAGCTCTGAGACGCCGCGCTCGAGGTGGTCCGGCCCGTTTCGCCTGAGACTTCCTCGCAGCACGTTTCGCCCGAGACACCGGCCCGTCTCGCCTGAGACATCCTTGCAACTCTGAGCTCTGAGATGTCGTGCGCAAGGTGGTCCGGCTTGTTTCGCACAAGACATTCTCGCAATTCTGAGTTCCCAGATGCCGCGCAAGAGGTGGTCCAGCCTGGGGGCCCAGAAGACCACATGTTACATATCCCCCCTGGGACCCTGGGAGCCCCAGGAGTCCCCAGAGAGCTTCAGGAAGCCGCAGGACGCCCAGGACAGGCCCCAGGGGTCCCCAGGAGATTTCCAGGAGGCCCCAGGAGGCCCCCTATCAGAATGTGTCAAGTTTATATACATCCAGTGTCGATTCGTTGATTTTTCCTGCTCTTGTGGGCCCCCATCCATTTGGGGGGGCCCCGACGGCCACATGTTAGATATCCCCCTGGGAGCCCCAAGAGGCTTCAGGAAGCCCCAGGTGGGCTCCAGGAGGCCACAGGAGGCCACAGGAGGAAGCCCCAGGAGGTCACCAGGAGGCCCCAGGAGGCTCCAGGAGGCCCCAGGAGGCCCACGCAACTTGGAGCTCTGAGACGCCGCGCTCGAGGTGGTCCGGCCCGTTTCGCCTGAGACTTCCTCGCAGCACGTTTCGCCCGAGACATCGTCGCAACTCTGGGGTCCGAAATGCCGCGCGCGAGGTGGTCCAGCCCGTTTCGCTAGAGACATCGTCGCAACTCTGGGCTCCGAGAAGCCCTGCGCGAGGTGGTCTGGCCCATCTCGCCTGAGACATTCTCGCAACTTTGAGCTCTGAGATGCCGTGCGCAAGGTGGTCCGGCCCGTTTCGCCTGAGACATTCTCGCAATTTTGAGCTCTCGGATGCTGCGCAAGAGGTGGTCCAGCCTGGGGGCCCAGAAGACCACATCTTACATATCCCCCCTGGGAGCCCTAGGAGGCCCCAGAGAGCTTGAGGCTGCCGCAGGACGCCCGGGACAGTCTCAGGCCCCAGGGGTCCCCAGGAGATTCCCAGGAGGCTCCCAGGAGGCCCCAGGAGGCCCCCTATCAGAACGTGTCAAGTGAATACACATCCGGTGCCGATTCGTTGATTTTTCCTGCTCTTGTGGGCCCCCCCCATTTGGGGGGGCCCCGACGGCCACATGTTAGATATTCCCCCCTGGGAGCCCCAAGAGGCTTCAGGAAGCCCCAGGTGGGGTCCAGGAGGCCACAGGAGGCCCAGGAGGAAGCCCCAGGAGGAAGCCCCAGGAGGTCCCAGGAGGCCCCAGGAGGCCCACGCAACTCGGAGCTCTGAGACGCCGCGCTCGAGGTGGTCCGGCCCGTTTCGCCTGAGACTTCCTCGCAGCACGTTTCGCCCGAGACATCGTCGCAACTCTGGGGTCCGAAATGCCGCGCGCGAGGTGGTCCAGCCCGTTTCGCTAGAGACATCGTCGCAACTCTGGGCTCCGAGATGCCCTTCGCGAGGTGGTCCGGCCCATATCGCCTGAGACATCCTCGCAACTCTCAGCTCTGAGATGCCGTGCGCAAGGTGGTCCGGTCCGTTTCGCCTGAGACATTCTCGCAACTCTGAGCTCTCAGATGCTGCGCAAGAGGTGGTCCAGCCTGGGGCCCAGAAGACCACATGTTACATATCCCCCCTGGGAGCCCCAGGAGGCCCCAGAGAACTTCAGGAGGCCGCAGGACGCCCAGGAGAGGCCCCAGGGATCCCCAGGAGATTCCCAGGAGGCTCTCAGGAGGCCCCAGGAGGGCCCCTATCAGAACGTGTCAAGTGAATACACATCCGGTGCCGATTCGTTGATTTTTCCTGCCCTTGTGGCACCCCCCCATTTTGGGGGGCCCCGACGGCCACATGTTAGATATCCCCCCTCTGGGAGCCCCAAGAGGCTTCAGGAATGCCTCAGGTGGGGTCCACGAGGCCACAGGAGGCCCAGGAGGAAGCCCCAGGAGGAAGCCCCAGGAGGTCCAACTCGGAGCTCTGAGACGCCGCGCTCGAGGTGGTCCAGCCCATTTCGCCTGAGACTTCCTCGCAGCACGTTTCGCCCGAGACATCGTCGCAACTCTGGGGTCCGAAATGCCGCGCGCGAGGTGGTCCAGCCCGTTACGCTGGAGACATCCTCGCATTTTTGGGCTCCGAGATGCCGTTCGGGATGAAGAGGAGGTGGAGGAGGAGGAGGAGGAGGAGGAGGAGGAGGCATGTTTTAACATGCCATGCCAGCCCGCACTGGACGGGCACGCAATCGACCTTGGAAACCGCAGTGGGTCTAAAAACCCTGTTTTGGGATAATTATTGCACTCCGGCTGTAATTTTGTTAATATTTCATTTGTCGCCCAAAATCCGCCTGTAGGGGGACATGCCCGACCTAATGTTAAGTGTATCTCAGTGCATCGCAGCTGGGCACCCTACTATGTTATGTTATGTGCCAGCGAGCCCACCCACCCACCCACCCACCTAGCGCGGGTTGCGTGGTTTCAAAGAGACTTTGCTCCTGGCGCCTCCTGCGCCAGGAGCTGGGCCGCACTCAGCCGATATGCCACCCCTCCTGTTACCGTCTTTGCCACGTTCGTCCGGCCTGAGGCGACCAGTGGCACGTGCGGTGGGGCCGTGCCAAGGGCAACGCCGGGCAGGTCAGGACCAGGCCCGAGCTGGCGCAGGAGGTGCCCGACGAGGGGGCCGACTTCGACGCCGTGGTACACGCGTACGAGGCCAACAAGATACGGAAGCCGAGGAGCAACTAATGATATACGTAAAAAATCAAAGGTCCGCGCGGATTTCTCGGATCGGCGCTGGACCTTCCTGGCGGCGCCTCTGGCGCCGCCCCTGTCGCCTCTGTCGCCAGGGAGGAGGGCACAGCGCCGATCAGGAAATACGCGCGGACCTCCGAAAGCTTATGTTTGTGTCACTGTTGGTTCTCAAAGGAAGGGCTGCGCCACGGGGTACAAGGCTGTGCCGTCCTCCGCCACGGCGGCCATCTCCCACGCGCTGCGGCCAGCGAGGACGTGCCAGGTCTGGAACCTGATGATCGCGTTCGAGTCGCCCGCGGCGCCCGACCTGGACTGGGACGCGGCATTCGTCAAAGGGCATCGGGCCTTGGCCTGGCTTGCCAACGACAGCAGCAAGCCGATGCGCTCGCGGGTGCCCGACTGCTGGATGGCGTTCTCTACCCTCGAGTGGGCCCAGGGGGGCTGGACCAAGCACGATGTTGAGGCGGCGCTGGTGATCGACGAAGAGATAGCGACACAAACATGCAATTTCGGCGCTCCGCGCGGGTTTCTTGGATCGGCGCGAAGCACCTCTAGTAGCGCTTCTGGCTCAGCCCCTGGCGCGCTCCGCGCGCCAGGGAGGGAGGTTCAGTTCGGATCCAAGACATCCACGCGGAGCTCCGAAGGTGTATGCTTGTGCACTTTCTCCTCTCTTCCTCTAGAGGCGGCGCTGGTGAAGGAGGTGTGCAAGCTGCTGGGCCAGCTCACGGGGCGAAGCCCTCCGAAGGTCGTCTTCGCCCAGGCCGGCAGGTGGGGCAACAGCACGGCCTCTTGCCTCAGTGGCGCGGAGCCCGTCGGCGAGTTCCCGGCGCGCTGCTTGGCCCAGGATCGGGGGCGAGCCCAGCGGGGAAGTCTTGAAGGGGCTGGCCTTCTCAGAAGGTTGGGAAGGCCTCGAGCCTGCGGAGAAGTGTCACAAGCCTTCCCCGAAGATGCAGAAAACTCTTCCGAAGGTCAGAGGGCCTCTGAGAAGCCCCGCCGCCTTCCGAGAAGGCCTGCCCCCTCTGACTTCCGTTAAGTCGCGCCTGTCCCTCTACAGGAGGAAAATTCAAAAATAGTCACAAAATCGTCAGGGGATTATTTTTTTGTATTTTTGGGCATCTTTTGATTTTTTTTGACTATTTCTTATTGTTCGGCCACAATCCCCCTGTAGAGGCACACGCCCGACTGAAGACTTCCGCCCCCGGGCGCGCCCACGACAGGAAGAGGGCCCCCCGCCGGCGATTGTCTGGGAGCCCGCGGACGGCATGGGCGCCTGCGGGGATTGGGCCGCGGGCTTCTCCGTGTGCGACGCCTACGACGCTGGCGTCGCACTGGCCGGCGAGATTCTGCAGCGCGGTGGCACGCGTGGTGGCACGCCCACGTGCAAGCGCGCCAGAGCCGGCGACGGCGACCCGCCGAGCAAGGAGTACAGGACCGACCCGGGCAACGGGGGCGCCTACACCCGGGCGGAGTTCGTCGACTTCTACGGTCAGGAGCCGTTGCGGTCGAAGTGGGTGCGGCAACCGACGAAGAGGAAACGGCACAGACAGAAACTGTTGGCGCTCCGCGCGGATTTTTTGTTTGTGCCGTTTTCTCTTCTTCCAGGAAAGAGTGGCTCGGTAGCAAATCATGGGAGCCTAGTGTACCCTCGTAATTCTGTCTCTAGCGCCGATTAGCGTCTGGGAGTCGATGAGATAGCGCCGATCTAGCGTCGGTTAGCGTCGATTTAGCGCCGACCAGCGTCGACTCACAAGAACCGGCAAGATGGTACGGGAGGCTCCCATGAGCTGCCACCGCAGAGCGGAGGCGAGGCCCGACAGCAGTTCTTGCCCAGCTTGGACCAGGACTCGCTGCTGGTGTCGCCGTGGGCGTTGCCCACTCGAGGCAAGAGGTCGCCTGCCCAGCTGCGCCCGCTACCGATCTCGGGCAGCATCTTGCTGTTAGACAGCGTAGTTACCCATTGCTTCTTCGAAGAAGAGAACAACGGCATCAACACAAACTTTCGGCGCTCCGCGCAAACCCCTCCGATCCGCGCTGGGGCCCCCCTGGCGGAGCCTCCGGCGCCGCCCTTGGCGCGCTCCGCGCAAAGGGAGAGAGATTCCAGCGCGGATCCAGGAAATCCGGGCGGAGCGCCAAAAGTTCATGCTTGTGGCGTTCCAAGGGCTCCTAACTTCGCGCTGCGCGAAGCGCGAAGCGCGAAGCGCGAACAACTTCGCGCTCTCGCGCCGCCCCCCAAGGGGAGAAGAGGAGGACGAGGAGGAGGGGGAGGAGGAATGAGGCCCGCGAAGCGCGAAGCGCGACTAACTTCACGCCCTCGTGGGAGCCCTTGCGTTCTTTCTCCTTCTACCCACCGCGGGCGTCCACGCAGGAGTGGAAGCGAAACTGGGACGCCGCCAAGGCCTCCTCGGTCGTCGCGAGCGAGCGTCCCGGCCCCGCACCCGAGGGCGCCGGCGCCGACGACCGGCCGGGGTCCGCCGCCCGAGGCGGGCGCAGGCGGTGGAATCGCGCGGTGGGGGCGTAGCCCACCGCGCGCCGCAGGATTCGGGCCGAACGAAAGGGGGGGATGGGGAAGGGGGGGGATACGAAATCTGCTGCATGCAGCTGGTTTCGGCCCCGCCGCCGGGCCCATTCCATGATACATGGGCGCCTCCCGGCGCCGGGAGGCGCCGGGAAAATCAGCTACGTGAGCTGATCCTCAACCCTCCCCTTTGCCATCCCCCCCTTTCGCCCGGCCCGAGTAGCCCACCGCGCGCCGCAGGATCGGGGAGACGTAGGGCTCGAGTGAGCCGGAGCTCGGGTTTGCCAACTTCTCTGGACGAGCGCGTCCTGGGTGTTGACGGTCCCGTGTTCGTGGGGCGTCCGCAGCGGGGGCCCGCGTCAGGTTTCAGCTGGGGTCTCGTCGTTTTTGGGATTATCCCCCCGTCGGGCCAGCCTGGGTCCCCCGTGCCCGAGTCTGACGTCTCCCCGACAAGGAGGGGGCGAGGGGCAGGGCAGCAGAGCTTTTCCGTGTGCTCGCACCCGTTCCTCTCCGCAGCCTCTTCGTCGGCGGCGAGCCCAGGGGGAGAGTTCGACTGGACGTAGGAGTGACCTGTGGCCGGAGTGACCGTTGGGTGCGGGCGCAGGTGGGCCCTCAGATGGCTGAAAACGAAGCGGTGGCAGCGGCTTGCGCGCCCAGGTTTGGTCTCCCCGCGGCCCCAAAAAGCCGCGCACCAGAGGGTCACTCTTGCCCGAGGGTCACTCCTGCGTGTAGCCGAGGAGTGCAGGGGGGGGCGGTCCTTCGCGGACTGCTCGGAAGGCCTCCGACCTTCTGAGAAGTCTGCTGATCTTCTCCGGAGGCACGGCAAACCTCTCAGAAGGCCATGAAGGGCTTCTGAGAAGCCCCGCCGCCTTTTGAGAAGGCCTTCTCCTTCGCATTTCCCCTCCTCGCTCGCCGCCGACTTATGGGTCAGGTCCGGATCCAAGCCCGACAGGGGCGACTCTAGGCCTCCCAGATGGAGTCGTAGCAGATGGGGTGGGAGGATCACGACGAATCGCGGATGCATCGGCGATGCGGATCGATGTGGAGCTCGATTTACTCTACGCTGACGTCGCCGATGCATCGCCGACATCGGCGATGCGGCGGGATCCTTCGACCCCATCTACTCGGACCCCATCTAGAAGGCCTCTAGGATTTAAGCCCGATAAGGGGTGCCGGTTCCACCCGAAAGGCGCAGCGCTTTAGAAAGCATCTATCTAGGAGAGTCCAGCCTGGAGGCTTTGCAATGTTGAGGGCAACGCGGCTCGAATGATCTGCCCGATTTTCGAAGGCCGCGCAGGCCACAGCTGCCTGGCTCGGCGTTTTTCTGTCTGCGCGCAAGCGCGTAAACGCTCAGCTTTCGTTGAAAAGTGGCGGTGCGGGCTGTGCGAAAATCCTCCGCCTTCTGTTGCCGATGATGCTCTCGTCCTCATTCTACCTCTGCTGCTGGTGCTGTTGCTCTTGCGCATCATCCGCCATGCCTTTGATTCCCCTCTTGCCTCCTCTTGCAGATCCTGCTGCTGATGCTGATGCTGCTTCGCCAAATTTGCCAACACCAATCATCATCCTTCCCGCTTCTCTCCCTGCTGCTGACCCTCGTTCGACCATTGCCCTCTTGCTACTGCTTCTGCTCCCGATCCTGCCCCTTCCTCTCCGCCTCCGCCTCCTCGACCTCCTCATCCCCCTTTTCTTGGCCAAGCCTCCTCTTCCTCCTCGTCCTCCTCCACCTCCTCCTCATCCACTCTCTCGTCCTCCTCTCTTTCCTCCTCCCTCTCCTCCTCTCTCTTCTCCTCCTGCTCCTCCTCCCTCCTCCTCCTCCTCTCACGGCGACGACGGCTACTACTACTACTACTACTACTACTACTACTACTACTACTACTACTACTACTACTACTACTACTACTACTACTACTACTACTACTACTACTACTACTACTACTACTACTACTACTACTACTACCTACTACCTACTACTACGACTACGACTGCGACTACGACTACCTACTAACTAACTACTACTACTACTACTACTACGGCTTACTACTAATACTACTACTATTACTGCTACTACTACTACTAACTACTACTACTACTGCTACTGCTACTACTAGTACTCTACTACACTATACAATTGGGCAAACTGCAACTATACTACGAACTACTACTACGACTACAAACTACTAGTACTATATACTAGTACCACGACTGCTACTACTACTAACTACTACTACTAGTACTACTACTACCACTACTACTAACTACTCTACTACTACTACTACTACGACGACTACTACGACTACTACGACTACTACGACTACTACGACTACTACTACTACTACTACTACTACTACTACAGTTACAACAACAACAACAACTACTACTACTACTACTACGACTACTACCACTACGATGGCTACTATCACTACTACTGCGACGACTACGATCACTACCCCTAAGACTGCCCCAACTACGGCGACGGCTTCTACTTCTACTGCTAGTATTATTTATTGTTACTACAACTAGTAGGACGATGACGACTACTACGATTACCATGGTTATTGTTGCTGCTGCTACTAATACTGCTTCGCCGACTACTACTACGCTACTACTATTACTACTACGACTACGACTACTACTACTACTCCTACTGCTACTCCTACTACTACGACAACGACTACGACTAGTAGTAGTAGTAGTACTACTACTACTACTACTACGACGACTACTACTACTACTACTACTACTGCTATTATAGATATTACAAATTCTACGAATACGATTGTTACTACTACTGGTACCACTACAAATACCACTACTACTGCTACTATTACTACTTTACTACTCCTGCGAGTACGACTGCTACAACTACAGATACTACCACTGCTTTTTGTAGTACTACTACTTCTTGCCACTTACAACTTCTACCCGACTGCTGCTCTTACCATTATCTCTACTACGACGACGGCTAGTATGCATTATGCTGCTATTCTTATGGTTACTACTAGCAGTATTAACACTACCATAATTAGTTCTATTCTTACCACTGCGACTACAACTATTATTACAACTGTAGCTCCTACTACTGTTACTACTACTACTACTACTAAAACTACTATTAATACTACTACTACTTTTACTACGACTACTAGTGTATTAGTAGTGCCCCTACGACTCCTACGGGTATTTCTACTGCGGGTACGGCCACTGCGACCAGGACTGCTGCAACTACTATTATTACTACTACTACTACGAGCATGATTGCTACGTCCCCTAGTACTACCACTACTACTACTACTACTACTACCACTACTACTACTACTACTACTACTACTACTACTATTATACTGTTACTACTACTACTACTACTACTACTACTACTACTACTACTACGACTACAACAGCACCTACTACTACTACTACGGTTACTCCTACTGCGACCACTCACATTCGCAT
>CAUYUJ010019461.1:10006-32506 GCA_963575745.1 Prorocentrum cordatum
ACTACTACCACCACTACTACTACTACTACTACTACTACTACTACTACTACTACTACTACTACTACGACTACGACTCGTCGTGCCTGTCAGCATCGCCAGCGTCATCCTCTCCATCGCCATCACCATCGCCATGGTCAACCTACAGGTCGAGTACAACATTATCAGCATCGACACCAACATGATCACCAAAAGGTACCAACAACAGCAACAACACCACAACCACCATCACCACCACCACCAGCAACAACAACAACGACAACGACAACGACATAAACAGCAAAATCAGCATCCACACGCATATCACTACCAACAACGGCAACAACGACAACGACAACTACAATAACAGCAGCAACGACAGCAGCAGCCGCAACAGCAACACCAGCAACATCAACAACAACAAAAACCACCACAACAACAACTGCAGCATCGGCATCATCATCGCCAGCATCAGCATCATCATCAGCAGCATCATCGTCGTCGGCATCGTCAAAGTCATCACCATCGCCATCACCATCACCATCACAAACACAGTCACCATCACCAGAAGCAGCATCATCACCATAATCATCATCAGTATCATCATCATCAGCATCATCAGTATCACCATCATCGCATCATCATCAGCATCATCAGCATCGTCATCATCATCTTCATAATCAGTATAATCATCAGCATCATCATCGTCAGCCTCATCATCATCATCAGCAGCATCATCGTTAGCATCATCATACTCAGCATCGCCACCACCAGCACCACCATCGTCAGCATCACCATCAACATCATAATCAGTATCAGCAGCGTCATCATCAACAAGAGCATAATCACCTTCACCATCAACATCGTCATAATAAAAATTGTGATCATGATAACCCACAATAGCCAGAATAGCACCGTCGACATGAACAACATCGGTCGCCACCGCCGACAACATCGCCATGATCGCGATCAGCATAAGCATCACCGCCATCAGAACCGTAACAACCATTAGCATCGTAAGATTGTTCGGTATGACAGCCATCATCGTCTTCGCCCGTATTGGCATCATCACAATCCTCGGCATGCGTATGCTCCTCATCGCCGTGGACTGCAGCATTGACAGCAACATCAGCATCATCATCACAATCAGCATCATGACCAGAACAGTCGTCGTCGTCATCAGATTAACCACCATACTCAGCATCGTAATCATCATCACCATCATCAGCATCACCATCATCGTCATCCTCGTCATCCTCATCATCACCAGTATACTCATCATCATGAGAAAAAACCATCATCTGCATCATTATCCTCCTTCTCCTGCCATGTACTCTCCTCCACTCCATCCCCCTCTCCTTGGCGCTCCCTTTCCTTTTCCCTCCTCCCGCCTCGCTACTCATAGCAACCTGGTCCTGATTATCACATGCTCCCTGCTCCTCCTCCTCCTCGTCCTCCGCCTCCTCCTCCTCCTCATCCTCCTCCTCTTCCTCCTCCTCCCCCTCGTCCTCCTCCTCCCCCTCCTCCCCCGCCTTCTCCTCCTCCCCCGCCTCCTCCAGCTCCTCCTCCTCCTCCTCCTCCTCCTCCTCCTCCTCCACCTCCACCTCCTCCTCCTCCTCCTCCTCCTCCTCATCCATCCTTTTCTCCCGTTTTCCTCCCTTTCTCACTCCCGTCATCCCTCCCTGCATCGCTCATCCCTCCTCCATCAAATTCCTTGCCCCCTTCACCCTGGCCACCAGAGCGGGAGCCGCAAAGCAAATGTCCAGAGAACGCCAAAGTAAAGGGGGAGAAAGGGAGGGAAAGTAGAAGAAGAGGGTGAGTGAGGACCGGGGAACATGTTACATGAACGGCAGGAGGGAGAGGGAGGAGATGGGGGGGCACGGGAGGAAGGATAGTGGAAAGGAGAGGGAGGAGAATTTGCGGGTAGCAGGGAGGAAACGGGGAGGAGGTCGAGGTTGGGACCAAGTTCCCTAAACAATAGCCCACCATGTATGCTTCGCTCGCACCCTTCCTGCCATCCCTACAATACATGTGTAGCATGGCATCAGAAAACCACAGACTCAAGATCTGGGCTCAGCTGTCGTCTGTGTCGTGGTTTCGAGACTCGGGGATCCGAAGGTGATTCGCAATATGCGAATCTATGTACGCTGTAGCTGTTGCCGAAGAGTCTCGGTCAGAGTCCATCAAGCCGTGGTTCCGTCGGCGTGACAAGGTAGTCGACCAACCAGGGACGATGCTTCAACGGGAAGTCGTTTCCCGAGTGCTCTTCTGTGAGCGGTGAAAGCTCCCCAGCTTGCCTTCAGTCGGTGCTGTAGCTCAGCGTGCATGGTGTCATGGAATCAGAATCGCTCTCTAAACTACTCGACACAAAAGTACACGAGTATCCTCATGCACATGAGGAGTGCTACAACACTCCTGTGCCCTTGGGTCCTCGTTTTGAATCCGCTGCACCGCGCCCAACCTTCCTCTCCTCCTCCTCCTCCTCCTCCTCCTCCTCCTCCTCCTCCTCCTCCTCCTCCTCCTCCTCCCCCTCCTCCTCTCTCCTCGCGATCTGCATGCCCATTGCGGCGCACCCCTCACGCGAATCGTACCCGCATAGGGAGCTCCACCTCTGCGGCGCGCACACGTCGCCGATCGCTCCCCGCAGGAAGCTCCGCCTGCGGCCCCCCAGGGGGGCGCTCGCTTGCCGCGGCGCGCCCATTCCGGCAGACCCATCACGCAGATCGTGCTCCACAGCGAGCTCCACCTGCGGCCTCAGCGTGTGCGTTCGCACGCCGCGGCGCGGTCTTTCTGGCACACCGCTCGAACGGATCGTGCTCCACTGGGGATTCCGCGCGCCTGCGCCCGCACGCTGGCTCCGCAACCCACCGTCCGACCACTGCCCCGCGGCGCGCACCTTGTGATGAGTGGGGCGACACGTCGCGCTGCGCGAAGCTGCATATGGTTGGGTCGGTCACTTGCTGGGTAAACGTCCAGGTAGCACGCGCTGCAGCGCTCGTCGAAATATGTGTCGTTTGCCGCCGCAAAAACCTTCTCATCGGAATCTTCTTCGGAATCTCCCTGCCCAGACGACCGTGCTAGACCGCTTTGCTGCTCGAGCACCGTCGTCAGGCGCAGCAGAGTGCGGCTCGTCAGGAGGGTGTCAATGCGGTAGTGTCGCTCGTAGGGACTTGGTGCAAGTGTCGGCTTCTGTACAGTGTAGGCCAGTCCACAAGAAACCTCCGCAAGAAACCCAACCCTGAGATCCCAGGACGTCCATTGAATTTTGGCGTGGGAAAATCACGCCTTCCACAGCAAAACCATCGAAACCAAAGAAACCCAGGGCACCCAGGAGGCGAGCAGGGTGTTTCTTGGCATCGGCCCCCACTGTACCCCAAGGAGTTTCCCGAGGCAGACCAGAGTCAGAGTCAGTCTGGCCTGATCCAAAATGGCTTCGGAGGGGGGGGGAGGAGAATCAAGACCGCACGAAAGCTCAAGGGCCCACAGTCAGGCTGGTATGGGGCCGAAGACTGGCGCCATCCGAACGTGTCTGATGTTCTACCAGCCGTAATTCACCTCACCGGTGCAGTACTACTGTCGCCATCGATTCCGGCGTCATGTCGTCTTCGTCGTGATCATCATTGCGACCCTGAGTCTCATCGTCGTCGTCACCATGAGGGCCAGCAACAAGTAGCGCTGTTTTGATCCGCATACGTGCCTGCCAAGCAAATTCAGTCCCATATCACACTCAAGCGGGTTGGCAGAGCGCTCGGTTGTGGCTGGGGCGAACAAAATTCAGACGCGGATGTGGCATTGTGTGAGTCACGTGTCGCGTCGCGAGAACTAGTGCCCTGGCGCCTGCATGAAGCTTGCGCTGGCTCCAGGAAGCGTCTTCTTGAAACCACCGACCCCCGCTTGCCGGTGGTAGTAGAGCGTGTGAGATGTGGCAAGGCTTAATGTTGCGCACAGACAGCCCCCCCAGGTAGTCCCAGCTGGCCTCAACAGGCCTCCAGAGCAGTCCCAGTTGGCCCCAACAGGCCCCCCGACTCAAGCCTGGGGCGTTTCGCGCCCCAGGGGCGCCGCTGGAAGCAGCGCCAGGGTGTTAAGACCGACCCGGGCTGTTGAGGCCACTTGGGACTACTCGGGGGCCTGTTGGGGCGAGCCTGGACTACCTGGGGGCTGTCCGTGCGCATCCCGATGCCTCACCAGTGAGATGATTGGCTCGCCAGCCCTGAAGACCTTAAATTAGCCTGACGAAGGACCCAACCATATGCAACTGTAGGTACCGTCGCTGTATGCACCGATTCTGGGGGAGATCCCTAAAAAACGTGTTAGGGGCGTGCCATAATGGGCGCGGTGGGCGCATGCGAGCGCTGGTATTTGGTCCTTTTGTGGAGCTCCCCATGGGGCCACGAAACGTGTGAGGGGTGTGCCACATTGGGCGTGGTGGGCGCAGGTGAGCACTGGCACATGGGTTTTCGGTTGGGCTCCCCATGGGGCCTCGAAACGTGCGAGGAGTATGCAAAAATGGTGCCCGGGGGCGAATGCGAGCGCTGGCATTTGGGTATTTGGTGGAGTTCCCTATGGGGCCACGAAACGTGTGAGGGATGTGCCACACTGGGCGCGGTGGGCGCGTGTGAGCGCTGGCACATGAGCCTTCGGTGGAGCCCTCTATGGGGCCACTAAACGTATGAGTGGTGTGCCAGAATGGGCGCGGTGGGCGCATGCGAGCGCTGGCGCTTGGCCTGCGGTGGAGCTCCCTAGGAGCCACGAAACGTGCGAGGGGGCGCACCAAAATAGCTGCGGCGGGCGCATGCGAGCGCTGGAATGTTGGCCGTCGGGGGAGCTCCCTATGGGGCTACGAAACGTGTGAGGGGTGTGCCCAAAGCGGGGGGGGTGACGGGAGGAAGGAGGAGGGGGAGGAGAGGAGGAGAGGAGGAGAGGAGGAGAGGAGGAGAGGAGGGGGAGGGGGAGGAGAGGAGGGTGGAGGAGGAGGAGGAGAGAGAGGAGGAGGAGGAGAGAGGAGGAGGAGGAGAGGAGAGGAGGAGGGAGGAGAGGAGGAGAGGAGGAGAGGAGGAGGAGGGGGAGGTGAGGGAGGAGGAGGAGGAGAGGTGGGACGCGGGGCGCTGTCGCGTCAAAACGAGGACCCAGCACCACAAGATGGTTGGGAGCAGGACTCCAGATGGCCCACTAGTTACCGTTAGGTCGGGCATGTCCTCCTACAGGGGGATTTGGGACGAAAAATAAAAGATTGCCCAAAAATGCTCCAAAGCATATTCGATCATATTCAAAAAGATCGTCCCCAGAGAGGGACCATCTTTGCATATTCTCCCTGTAGAGGGACAGGCCCGACTCACCACCACCGCCGAGCACGGAAACAAACACAGACCACGACGGCTCCCAAAACGGCCACCGTGCAGCCCCGTGGAAGTCCACGGAGAGGCTCCGAGTCACGTCATGGCCCGGCGGGAGCCCCCCCGCCAAACAGGGGGGCAAAAGCTCTGCACGCGACACTGCAGGGGCCCTGGGACACACAAATAAATACACACAGATAGTAGGATTCCCCATGTCTCCCAACATTTTCTGGGTTTTTGCCTTCCCCCCCACTTCCCACATTTTCCCAATCTTCCGGAGATCGACGATCAATTGTGTCTCTGTGTGTTCTTTCCCCCCCCCCCCCTGAGATACGGCAGGTTCGTGTCGACACTGGCGTCGGCTTCTGACAATGCGGGGACCGGTCAACCTTGAACGATCGGCCGTCTCCGAGACGGATTCTAGTCCGACGGCGGCGTTCAACATTGCACGCCGGCGGCGGCGTCGGTCGACACGACGCGAACCTACCGTATACGCGGTATGCTGACTCGAGAGGGCGACTGGGACAGCTCCAGATACCTCCGAGACGGCCCAAGAGACCCTCAGGAGGCTCCCAGACGACACAGAAAGCCCCCAGGAATGAGCCAGGAAGGGGAGCTCCAGTCTGACCCAAGATCGCTCCAAGACGGCCCCCAAACTTCCCAAGGCCCCAAGGCACGACAAGAAGAAGCCTCGAAGAGGCCCCATGCAGGCCCCAGCAGATTCCAAGACCCCCCCCTCCCAACAGAAATGCCCCCCAACATAGCCCAAGGCAACTCAAACACTACCCCCTCCATTTGCACATCGCCCAAATTGATGTGTGCACGTGGCCGGGAAACACTCCGTTTCAGTTCGGCGCACTGGCGTAAGCCTCTATGATAGCTCGAGGGCGTCATCATCGTTGAGAATCTGCGGCGCGGGCGAAACGCGCGATTGCGTATGTCTGCGAAGTACACATTCAAGTCCAATGCGGATGCAGATCCCTGAGGCGCAGTGCTTAGAAACAGTCTGAAGGCTAATTGCATGATGGCGGCAAACTTTCTCAGCGAGTTGGGTCCAACAAGCGGTCGGGCTGACGTCGGAACGTGTCCGTAGCTAGTTACGGCGCTCGCGAAGGATGGGCAAGACAAGAGGAAGCGGCCGCGGAGCGGCCAGAGAGCTCTCCGAATATATGGTCCAGGGCTTGGGCCCCCCCCCCCCCCAATGCTGATGCCATTGGCCCCCTCCCCCCCCCGCGCGATGGTCCCCCCCGCCCCCCCCCTGTGGGCGTGGCGTGGTGCTGCGCTGCGGTGTCCCCCCTCAACCCCCCTGTGGATGTGGTGTGGTGCTGTGGTGGTTCAGAGGTGGGCGTGGCGTGGTGCTGCGCTGCGGTGCCCCCCTCCCCCCCCCTGTGGATGTGGTGTGGTGCTATGGTGGTTTTGACGTCGTCGTCGTCGTCGTCGTCGTCCTCGTCGTCCTCGTCGTCCTCGTCGTCGTCGTCGTCGTCGTCGTCGTCGTCGTCATCGTCGTCGTCGCCGTCGTCATCGTCGTCATCGTCGTCGTCGCCGCCGCCGCCGCTGGCGTCGTGGCCGCCGCAGCCGTCGTCGTCGTTGTGGTCGTCGTCGTCGTCGTCGCCGTCGCCGTAGTCGTCGCCGTCGCCGTCGTCGTCGTCGTTGTCGTCGTCGTCCCTGGGACCATACCATCTGGGGGGGGGGGCCGAGGAATCCTGGGACCATACCATCTGGGGGGGGGGGCCCGTGGGCCCGGAGCCCGGGACCATATATAGATCTTCAAGCGGCGCTGGAGGTCAGGCACGTGATCTCGATCACGGCGTAGCAGAAATCATGGCAGCTAACCTTGCACTGACGCAGGCGCTCCATGCCCGACATCATGCCCAAGAGGGGTCCACCCAGACGCTCTGACAAACACATCACCCTCCTCCATTTCAATCGATCCGCCCTCTTTCTCCTCGTCGGCATTGCCCTTGGCCATCGGCAACGAAATCATACACTGAAACACCGTCTTCCCTGTGACTCCGCAGAGATGGCACATCGTTCCCCGAAGATGGCAGGCGCTCTTGCACCCATCCTGCTCCCCCGTGTGCAGCTCATCCTCGTACAAATCACCATTCCTTCCCTGTGCATACATAAACATATATGTTACGTACGTGTACATATACACATACGATATAAAATAATTAAATATGTGTATGTGTTATATACATACTCTAGATTCTAGATGTATGTCTCTACCCCACTTCGCCCCCTCGTCATCTTCATGTTCCCTTGTCTTCCTCCCGCCACGCACCTGGCCTCCGTGCACCCAGCCCGGCAGGTTACTGCAGCGCTGCGAGCATCGATGGCTCGACGAGCGGAGTCGGCACAGCTGGCAAGAGAGAGAGAGAGACACACCGCGCAGAACAACGCCGAATCCCTGATCCGCGCGCATTTGGCCGAGAAGCTTCGAGAGCTGGCAGGCCGACGCCACCCTTACTCCGGGTGACGAGCACCGGATTGCACTTGCACGGAACGGCAGGATGAACGTCTCGTTAATGGTGCCAGGCCACATGCCAACCGAATCACACGGTTACTCGATGTGTCTCCGTCATGTATTTTCCTTCTCTTGCGTTGCCCCGTCTCTTCTCTTCTTGATTCCTCTCTGCCCTCGCCGTTTCCCCTGTCGTCTTCTTCGCCCTCTGTTGCGAGTTTTGCCATTCCTGTTGCTTGTCCTTCACTGCAGGTCCATGCTATGCTGCACAAGCTGACACGAGCTGCGATAATGACTCGACGATCCCCAGCCGGGAGGGAGCCAAAGCCTGCGACTCGACGGGATTTCTCGGCGTTGGGGCCACGCCAACCAGTAACCACCGTAACGGGCTCCCTCTCTGCACCAATCTCTCACTTCTGGACGTGATGACATGGCGCCATAGAGCGAGTTGAGTCGGGGCGACTCCAGTCGAGCCTCCCACTCCTCCACATCTTCCTCTCTCGTCCTCATCCTTCATTTTTTCCCTCCACTCCCTCATCCTGCTCGTGTTCCTCCCCGCCTCCCCCACTTGATCATCACCATCCTCTCATTCGACCGACGACGTGCGACGGCCGAGGGCTGGCGCGCTCCTTTTTCTCTCCTGCAAGCAAACGAAAGCTTGCCTGCGTAAACAAACAGCTGCAGTATGCAGCATCAGTTCAACTCAGACAGTGCGCAGCATGCAAAGATGTTTATGAGTGATATTATTACGAGGCGGAGAGGAGCATATTTACTTATTGAACAAGGGATACGTCGACCCCTATCCCAGGCTTCGTGGGGTTTCCGAATGGACCAGAAATTTGGGGCCCAACCCTGGGATATACGATGGGGGGGTGCCCATCCTCGATAGGGGTGCGTCCGAATAGCCCCCTTGGGGTGTATCCCAGGGTTTTTCCATTTTTCTGAGCGGCCAAACTTTTTGGGCGAAACTCGGGGATTGGGGGAGAAACATCGCCTGCGATTATTCATCTTGCCGATCCTCCTCTCGAGCGGGCCCGCTGGGAAAACAGGGCCCGGGGGAGCGCGCGCAGCAGCCTTGATGGTTTCCGCCAGCGCCAGCAGCTCTGCCTGCCGGACCTGTGGAACGAGGAGGAGGAACAGCAGCAGCAACAACAAAGCAGGGGGAGAAGGGCGGAGAATGGGACGAGGCGAGGGCCAGGAGGAGGAGAAAGAGGGTAAGGAGGAAGACAAGGAGCGAAAAAAGGCCGGCAGGAACGAGAAAGGGCGACAGGGAGTCACGACAGCAGAGCACCTGATAAGCAATCGTGTGCGAGCTCTATCCCTCCAAGGGCACGTGCTGGGTTTACGCTGGTCCGCGCTCCTCCTCCTCCTCCTCCTCCTCAACCTCAGCAGATTCATCCTCATGTTCCTCATCATTCTTCTCATCACCATCATCGTCACCATCACCATAACCATCATCATCAACATCGTCAGCATCATCGTCAGAAGCGTCGGCCTCAGTAGCATCATCATCATCATCATCATCATCAGCATCATCATCATCATCATCATCGTCATCATCAACATAATCATCATCCTCATCATCAGCATCATCAGCATCATCATCATCACCATCATCATTATTTTTCCTCGCAAGAGAGCCCCAACTCCATATTCGACCACATAAGCGAGCACACATATGGGCAGCGGTAACACAAGTTCCCCCACCAGACGGGCGGTACAACTCTAAAGAACTGAAATTGAGGAATCAAGAAGCCGCAAGAGCAGCAACAATTGGTACCGCGCACACCCGGGAACGGGAAAGCATAGGCGGAGGAAGAGGAGGACGAGAAGAGGGGTACCTGGACAGACGCGCCGAGTGCGGCCAACTTCTCCTCGAGACGCGTGCAATCAGTATCATCATCAGCATCATCATCAGTATCATCCTCATCATCATCAGCATCAGCATCATCAATTTCATGATCAGCATCATCACCACCATCATCATCAATAGCATTAGCATCATCATCAGCATCATCACCATCATCATCATCACCATCATCATCATCACCATCATCATACTCATACTGAGCAACATCAGGATCATCATCATCGTCGTCATCATCATCGTGACCCCTCGTTGACGTCGTCATCACCGTCATCATCATCCTCATCCTCGTCCTCACCACCGTCCTCCTCATCATTCGTACCCTCAATATCGGCAGACTTATCCTCATCTTCTCGACATCCTTCTCATCACAATCACCACCATCACCAGAACCATCCACATCAACATCGTCATCATCATGATCAGAAGCGTCGGCCTCATTATCATCATCAGCATCAGCAGCATCATCATCAGCAGCATCATCATCATCGTCGAAGTGGTAATCACCATCACAATCATCATTAGCATGATCAAAATCATGCTCGTTATTAGCATCCTCACAATCATTAGCATCAGCACCAGCATCATTAGCATCCTCACAATCATTAGCATCCTCACCATACTCATTAGCATCATCACCATCATTATTAGCATGACCATCATCAGTAGCATCAACATCATGCTCGTCATCATCCTCACAATGGTCCTCCTCATCATTCGCATCCTCAACCTCGGCATACGTATCCTCATCCTCCGCATCAGTATTATCATCACCACCATCATCACCATCACCATACCATCCTCATCAGCTCCGTAAATTTCATCGTCAGAAGCGTCGGCCTCAGTAGCATCATCAGCACCATCATCAGCATCATCAGCATCAGCAGCATCATCATCAGCAGCATCATCATAGTCATCATCAGCAGCAGCATCATCAGTCTCATCGCCATCAACATCATCATCATCATCATCATCATCATCAACATCATCATCATCATCATCGTCATCCTCGTCCTCATCCTCGCCATACTCATCTTCCTCATCATTCGCATCTTTAACATCGGCAGATTCATCCTCGTCTTCCCCATCATTCGTCACCATCATCATCACCATCACCATCAACATCCTCATCAGCATCGTCAACATCATCGTCAGAAGCGTCGGCCTCATCATCATCATCCTCTTCATTATCAGCATCAGCGGCATCATCATCATCATCAACCGCAGCACCATCATCATAATCAGCATAATCACCAGCATCAGCACCATCCTCATCAGCATCATCAGCATCAGCAGCATCGTCATCATCTTCATCACCATCAGCATTGTCATCATCAGCAGCATCATTATCATCGCCATCCTCCCCATCATCCTCATTATCCTCACCACCATCATATGCATTAGCATGCGTATCCTCTTTCTCCGAAGAACCATCATCATCGTCTTTCTCACTCAAGTCACCATCCCAATCACCACCACCATCAGCATCGTCGTCGAAATCATCAGCAGCATCGTCATCAGCAACAGCAGCATCAGCATCTTCATCATCATCAAATTCATGATCGATAGGTTCGTCGTTATCATAGTCATAGTCGTCGTAACCGTTATCGCCATCGCCACAAGCTTCATCGTCATCGTCATCGGTGCCAGTATCATCATCATCCTCATCATCATCATCATCAACAACAACATCATCAGCAAAATCGTCGTCGTTATCGGCAGTGTCGTCGTCGTCATTTTCGTCTTCGTCATCTTAAACGTGCTCGGTCATCCGCTCCTCCTCGCTCTTCGTCCTCCCTCGTCTGGGAGAAGGCGACGGAGGGGCCGTCTCTCGGGCGTGCCGTCTCTCGGGCGCGGGCGCGCGGGCGCGACCTTGGAGCGCTCCTCCCACTCTGCCGTCTTCGTGGAGCAGCTCTTCTCCAGCTCTGCCAGGAACTTCTTGTCCCCTGCGAGGGCCTGAGCACAAAAAGGCTGAAGGGGAGGAGGAGGAGGAGGAGGAGGAGGAGGAGGAGGAGGAGGAGGAGGAGGAGGCTGGCGATGAGGAATAGTAGGTGCAAGGGGAGGAGCAAGGGGATAGGTGGGGAGAGAGAGAGAGAGAGGGAGAGAGAGGGGAAGAGAGTGGGGGAGGGGAAGGACGACATCGAGGAGGAGCGATGATGAGGCGAAGGAGTAGGGAAGACGGATGAGGGCAGAGGAGAGGTTTAAAGAGAAGGCATGTGGCAGGAGGAAAGAAGGCGCGGTGGAGGAGGAGACGGCCCAGAGCGCGGGGGAGCAGGCAGGAAGACAGGTTCAGGCCTCGCGCTTGCCGCAGGCTCGCCAGCCCAAGGAAACTGAACGAGACGCCCTGAACTCGCACGCCTGACGTGGACACGGGAAAAATGCGCACGACGCCCCACAGCAGATGCCGTCTCCAAGGCCGACAGCGGTCGATGCTGGGCAGGCGACTCGCTGTCTCAAACAGACAGCGTTTGCGGCGGCTCCGACAAAGAGAGCTGTTCAAAATGGGGCACGGACTAGGAGAAGAAAGCCATGTGTAAACATACAATTCCGGAGCTCCACGAGGACTTCTTGCATCGGCACTGGACCCCCCTCCTCGGCGCGCGGAGAGCGCCAGAGGCGCCGCCAGCGTGGCCCGGCGCACATTCAGGATATCCGCGCGGAGCTCCGAAAGTTTATGTCTGTGCAGTTTGTACTCCTTCGAGCGACTGCTGGTGGTCTTCGCCTAAGACGAGGCTAGGACGAAGATAAACACGGGTTCGGAGAAATCGAGAACTTCCGAGATCCCGAGGCTCTGGAGAATGTCTCGGGCGCCACGGCCTCCCCGTCCAACCGAGAGCGGGCACGCGGGACCTCACTCGGGGATCTTCTGACCCAAATCAATCCACACCCCGGTCAGTGCGACCCTGCCCCTGCCAGATCCTGCAATCGCCGGCGCTCCGGCTGAACCCCCGTTTGCATCGACCCCCACCTCTGGAGCCCAGACTTGCGCGGGCAGCTCACCCGCGCTCGTCCGCGCCGTCGGCCGGTCCTCCTCCTCCTCCTCCTCCTCCTCCTCCTCCTCCTCCTCCTCCTCCTCCTCCTCCTCCGCATCGCACAAGTATGCGCGCCCTGTCCGCGCGCGGCGTCCCGCTCGGGGGCGGCCAAACCAGACGTCGGTCGCTCGTCGGCCGCCGCCGCGGCGGACGATCCGTGGCGCGGCGCCGCGCCTGCGCCCGCCGAGCAGCAGGCGGCTGCCCTGCCAAGTCTAAAAACATTGCACCCGCGCGCCTCGGGCCCTGCCAGAGAGAGTGGGGGAGGAGGAGGAGGAGGAGGAGGAGGAGGAGGAGGAGGAGGAGGAGGAGGAGGAGGAGGAGGAGGAGAGTGAGGGCGGACCAGTGGGGAGGGCAGGAGGAAGGAGAAGGAGGAGGAGGAGGAGAACAACGACGAGGACGAACAGGAGGAGGAGGAAGGGAGATCAGGAGGACTAGAAGAGGGGGCTGGGTCTGGAGGTCAGGGGAGAGGAGGGCAGCGGCGTAGGAGGAGGAGCAAGACGAGGGTGAGCGGGAGGGGATGAAAGAGAAGGATGATCCAAACGGTCAAGACGATCAACAGAATCAGGCGAGAAAAAGAAGGCGGATCAGGAGGATGTGGACCAGAGGAAGCGGGAAGAGGGGGAGGACGGCAGGAGGGAGGGAGGGGGGGTAAGGAGGGGGGGTAACGGGGGAGGCGGCGAGAGGGACGGGCAGGCGGAGCCCAGCACCCCTCCCTCTCCTCACGTCCCCCTCCACATTCCCGCCTTCCCGACCCTCCCCTCCCTCCCGGGCCTGCTTACCCTCCCTTCCGCGTCCCCTCGACCCTGCCTCACTCTCCCACCAAGCCCCCACTCAGCAGGGTCCCCATGGGTCCTCCTCTCCTCCCCCTCCCCCTATTCCCGTCCACCATCCCACTCCACTCTCCTCCACCAGCTCCTCCCCTCCCTCCATCTCCTCCACCATCCCCCTCCACTTCCTCTCCCCCTCTCCCCGTCCACCGTCCCTCTCCCTCCCCTCCACCATCTCCTCCAGTCCCCTCCCCTCCCTCCCCTCCACCATCTCTCGGAGGAGGGCCAATTGAAACCACGGCGCTCCTCCCGCCCGGCCCGACTCCGCTAAACATCCGCCCCTGGATCCCCACGGGTCCATCCTGACCCGTCGTTCGAGGCGGAGCCAGGCGTGGCGACAAAAAGCCTCCAAGGAGGCCGAAGAGAGGACCAAAAGCGCCCCTTGAAGGGGCGCCGGTGCTTCGTCTGGCCCTCCCCCGAATTCCCCCCCCCCGCTCTTTTCCACGCCCCCTCCCCGCCCCCCTCCGCCCCTGCCATCCCCCTCCCGCTGCTCTCTCTCCGACGCGGCCTCCGAGGTGTCTTCCAGGTCGTTCGCCATCTGCGCGACGGAGACAGCGAGCTCGCCAGCAAGCTGGATCTTCTCCTCGATCTGCTTGGTGAGGGCGTTTACCTCCTGACGGCGGAGGAGGAGCACGGGGGGGAGGGGGGGGCGAGGATGCTGCCATGGTGCGGTTGGCTCAGGATACGCTCCGGGAATTCGGGAGCATCTGGCGGCCCTCGTCTCTGGAGTCCGCGCGGAACCATCGAAAGGCCTGCAAACCTTGGGAAGGTCCACCTCGCCACCGCGCGTGAACCCCACCCCTGCAGGTCAGATTTCCGAGACGTCGGCTTGGCCTCGGAATCCGAAGGAGCCTGCAGCCAGGTGAGCTCTCGGCGGGGGTATCCAGGCAGCGTCTTCCGCGGGTCCAGTCGGCGCTGCAGCGTCGGCCTGTCGCGCAGAGAAGGATGCCTCGACACTGGACGTTGGCGAGGCTACTTTCGTCCTCGTCGAAGCCAGGCGCCTACTCGACCCGAAAGGGCCTGGGGTTCGCACAAGAGCGCAAATCCAATCCGCGGCCGCTGGTCACTGGCCGCAGATAGAGGAACAGAAAAGGAACATAAAACGGCACAGACACAAACTGTTGGCGCTCCGCGCGGATTGTTTGGATCTGAGCTGGACCCCCCCTCCCAGGAGCGCGGGGCCACCCCCGCCCCGTTCCACTGACCGGAACTGCCGTCCGCCGAAAAAATACCAGCTGCGGCAGACCTGGTTTCGTGGTGGTGGCCAATTTAGAGGCTCCGGGGCCCTACCACTAACTGGGTCCCCTTACCTGGGGCCCAACCTGACCAAAAAATGACGTTTGTGCCGCCTTTCGTCCTTCGAGCAGACCAGCGCCCTCTCCGCGGCTGCCGGCAAACCTCGCGAAGCGGCCGCTGGCGGACCTTGCAGACCTCCCGGCGACCCTCCAGGCCCTCCTCCTCCTCCTCCTCCTCCCTCCTCCTCCTCCTCCTCCTCCTCCTCCTCCTCCTCCTCCTCCTCCTCCTCCTCCTCCTCCTCCTCCTCCTCCTCCCCTGCGCAGGGAGGCACAGTCGCTGGAGCTCCAGGCCGAGGCCTGGGGCTCCAGCCAGCGAGCTCCAGTCGAGCCGCGCGGGCACTGCGCGGGTGGAGATCAGCAGCTCGCTCGCACCCAGGCGAGCGTTTCTTCATTCGGCGTCTCGACATTGGGCCTGGGCGGAAATGAGGGGGGGGAGGGGGGGGTCTGGCTCCGGACCTCTGCTTAGTGCGACTGATTGCAGCAGTGCGTCCATCATGGGGGAGGCTCCACCTGCTCGAAAAAGGCGCCCAAAACAGCCAAGATCCACTCTGGGGTGGGGAGAGGAGGGGGGGGTGCAAGAGCCCGCGCCGACCGGCAAAATAATTAATATAAGAAACGCTCACGAGAAGGTCTCGACCCAGACCCCGGGACCGGCAATTACTGCGCCCTGCCTCGACTTTTGACGGTCCTGAGGCCCAGTAGGGGCCCCCAGCGGCTGCAAATAACGAGAAACACCCGCCGTGATTGTTGAATTGCCTCGAGGAGTCTGGGCACGTCTCCAGGAGCCATCATGCACGCCAGCGGCCGCCCAGGCCTATGAAAAGGGAACTTGGAGGGAGGGTGTTTGAAGCATCGTCGATTGGTCTTGGGTTTACGCTTGCCCTGATTCTCCTCCTCCTTCACTCCTCCTTCCTGTAGAAAACTTACCCCTGTCGCGCACCACGAGACGGGTCGGCAAAGCGGGCCCAGCGCTTCGCCTGAAACCTCCTGATCGTTATGATCCTGAAACTGTAAATTTGCAAGAGTTTCACGAATGGAGGGCGGGTCGTGTTCAAAGTGTGGTTATCGCCGTAACGCCGCGCACATGTTTCTAAAGAGTGTGCAAGAGCGTCACGGATGGAGGGCGGTTCCTTTTCAACATGTGGTTCTCGCCTTAGCGCAGCGCACATTCGTTCTAACAGCTTAGAACAGTTTCAAGAGTTCTTACGTTTAACGTCCCAACGACGGTGCTTGTGCACGATGTAGGATTGTCAGGGCACGACTGTCACGTTGAGTCGCGGTATTGACGTCCCAGAAACGGTGCTCTGGCACGATTTAGGATCGTCAGGTCGCAACAGTATCGTTCACTCGCGGCGCTGAACTCCCAGGAATGGTGGGTGCGATGGCACGGTTCAAAATGTTCACACGATTGTCTTCCGACGAGGCTCTTCCGGCACTGAAAATACATCCACAGGGGCTTTGAACAAGGAAATTGAAGATAGGGTTGACTTTTTGTTTGATGAGTGTTGGGTTTCCTCTGGACCTCCTTCTCCTCCTCCTCTTCCTCCTCCTCCTTCTCCTCCTCCTGCTCGCCGTTGCTCGTGGCTCAAGTCCTGATCACACCGCTGGAGGTGCAGGACGACAGCACTGCCGCCCAGGGAAGGCCCTGACCCCCGCGGCCTTTTCGGCACCACGATCACGAAGTCTGCTTTCGACCCTTGTGCGCTCGCCTCGCCTGGTCCGCCCCAGTCACAGTTAGACACGCGGAGTGATGGCGTTCCTATGTGCCGCCCTTCGTAGTGCGGCCCCAACGTCGTCGCGTAGCGCTTGCCGCCGCGCCAGAGCTCGCGCAACCCATGCGCGCAAGCTCCAGAAGGCCAACGGCCGATTGGCTGGCCTTCTTGCGGCAGGTCCCCCGCCTGGACTCGTGACGCAGCTGCCCATCGCGTCGGGCATGCTGTACCACGAACTCGACGAGAATTTCTGGACGCCCACTGCCATGCTGGTCTCCGACATGGAGGCCAACGAGCTGGTCACCGACGGCGAGGGCCTCACGAACGAGCTGCTGCGGATCCTTTCGCCGCAGCGCGTGGCAGACACGGAGCAGTATGCCGCCGCCGTGCCTGGAGTCATCGATGTCTCGGACGCCGAGCATATCGAGAAGGCCGTGGCCGAGAAGCCGCACGACGGCTTCGACATCCAGGCTGTGGACCCAGAGCATCCCCAGGGCACGGAGCCCTTCGATGTGGAGGGAGACGACGGCGACGACATCAAGAAGTCTGCGGACGAGCAGGTGGTGCAGTTCGCCGCGGAGCGGGCTGCGGAGCCGCCCAACCAGGAGGCGATTGAGGCGTCGGAAGCTGTGCAAATCGAGCAGGCTGTGCCGGAGAAGCTGCACGACGGCTTCAGCAGCCAGGCGGAGGTTCAGGAGCAGTTCCTGGGCACAAAGCCTTTCGATGAGGCGCCCCCCCACGACGACGCCACAGAGGTCAATTCCGAGGTGGTCCAAGAGCAGTTCGACACCACTAGCTGGAAGTACCGCGCTGGAGAAAACTGGCTGGCCTTCTGCAGTCAGAGCGCGGAGATAGAGAAAGCACATGTTCAGTTCGTTGAAGGAGAAGGCGACCAACATTACAACATGAAGATTGGTAGTTGCACGCCTGTCCGACTAGACTTTGTCTTTTTCTGTATGAAGCCACGCTATACAAGCAAGTTCAATAGCTTCAGTTACAAGGTTCTGAAGTTGCCCGCATTCACTGAAGTCTGAGATAGTTCTTGTATGCAGCTGCTGTAAGATCAGAGAACATGCTTGTTCTTTGTTCAGTGCTCGCTGCATACTGTGTCTGTGCATCTCTGTTGTATCCTGTTTCGCAGATGACAGGCATGTCTCCGGAAACCTTCCTCGAGAAGGTGCGGATTTCTGTGCCGCCAGCAGGTCGAAGCGCCAGGCATACCCCTGGTGCTTCCCTGCGCAGGAGAGCGGCGGAGGCTACGCCCTTCGCCCAATTCGATTCGATATCGACCGTATCCCGTTTCTCTCTGTTCTATGCGTGTATGGGATAGATCTTGACAGACAGCAAGATCAGGTAGTTGAGCCATTCTCTGGTGCTTCCCTGGTCAGTAATGGAAAGTCTGAAAGGCCCCCTGAGGGTCGTCGGATTTCTCCCGTGCCGCTGGCGCAGCTGCTCAGAGAGGCAGCCCAAGCCAGGCAGAGGCCGCCCCACCCTAGAGGACAGGTGGCCCGAACTCATCATCCAACTGCGTGCTGGTCCTCCTCCTGCTCGCCCTGCTCGTCTTTCTCCTCATCCCGCTCGTCCTCCTGCTCCTCCTCCTCCTCCTCCTCCTCCTCCACCTTCACATCCTCCTCCTCGACTGCCAGCGGCCCGGGCCTGCTTCCCTGGGCGCGTGCGCGGGTCGCTGCAACCCTGCACCCGCGTGGGGGAGGGGGAGAGGGAAAGAGGGGAAAACTGAGAGGGAGACGAGGACAGAAGGGTCAAGGGAAGGGGAGGGGTAGACGAAATCAGGGATAAGAGACAAGTTACAAGCATAACTACGCAAACAAAAGGACCACCACTGTGGACTTCGTCTGCGAATAGGTCGGACCCCTTGGGCAAGGTCGTGCCCTCCAGGATCTGCATGTGCAGTACGAAACGCATCAAAAAATACGGGAGGAGGAAGTCATTGGTGTCGATATTGGCCCTCGTTGCTGGCTGGGTGCGCCCGTTAAGAATTTTGAAGGCTTGCTGGTGCGGACTTGGTGCAATGGTCCTCGAGAGTCGCCCACGCGATGACGCCCTGGGCCGTTCGCGACCATGTGATGTCATTATGACAGCGTTCCGTGTTACTAGGCAAGCGTTGGGTGAAGTAAGGAGAAGCCAGGACGAGGATAACATCGGGTGAGGATAACTCGAGAATCTCTGAGATCCCGCGGCTCTGGAGGATGGCTCGAGCGCCGCGGCCTCTCCAGAGTGCTCCGGCACGCTCTGAGGGCGTTCTGGTACGCCCTGGAATAGACTTATCCTCGTCCTAGCCTCGTCCGATGAAGTCCAGTCTGCGCTGGCGAAGCTTGGTGCCTGCTTCGGTGTCCCAGAGCTTGCGCTGGCCGCCATGCCATCGCCGGCCGCGCTGGCGCGGGTCGGCTTCTGGGCGTCAGTGTGGCGCTCGCCACGTCCACTCAGTGTGCTCGTGGCTGGCGGCCCAGACATGCGACGCCCTGATGCTTTCAATACACGGCCCGCGGAAGTCCCGAGTCGTTGTTGGACGGTCCCGGGGCCCGGCGAGGGCCCCCAGAGGCCGAAAGCGGCAAAAAACCTCCCTCCCGACCTGATATTTGCCACCACGCGGGCATGTCTGGGTGGCTTCCGTCTGCGCATCGTCTTCCAGCTGTCAGCCTGGCTGTGCCTCGTGCGGTGCCCTGCGCACCGCGCCGCGGCGCCCTGAGCGTATGGCCGGCCCACGGCCCAGTGCACGGGTCTCTGGGGGCGCCTCCGTCGCCCTCGCGGGTGCGGGTCTGGCGTCGCAGCCGCGGCGGGAGGGGTGGGAGCGGAAGGGAAGCGGGAGGTGGAGCGGGAGGGGTGGGACCGAGGTCCTCCGCCTCGTCCTCCTCCTCCTCCTTCTCCTCCTCCTCCTCCTCCTCCTCCTCCTCCTCCTCCTTCTCGAGGGGGAGGTGGAGAGGAGGGAGCGGGTCGGAGGGGCTCCTGGGTCTTCGCGGCCATGAGCTCGTCGTAGATCGAGACGGACTTCTCCTCGGCGGCGGTGGCCTTCCGCGGGGTCGCGGGCGCGCTACCCCCACCCCCCTCACCACCACCACCAGCTACCCCCCCCTTCCCCTGCCGCCTCATTGGGGGGGGCAGGAAGAGGGGAAGGCGGTCAAGCTACTACTACCACAAGAAACGCCAGATGAGGAACGAAGCCCCGTTGTGGCCACAGATGCGCCTGAGTGCACGAGGAGCCCCCGAATTACAGCCATGGAAAGAAAGCTGAACCGCGGGGAACTTGCGAGCCCCCAAGACTGCTCCTTGCTCCGGCGCCTTGCCTTCAACGGGCAGGCCCGTGGCCTAACGGTTTCTGAAGCTCCTCCTCCCTCCTCCTCCTCCTCCTCCTCCTCCTCCTCCTCCTCCTCCTCCTCCTCTACAAGGGTGGCTCAACTCAACATTGAACGATCCTGGCTTTCCCATGGCGCGGATCGTTTCGTATCGGCGGATCCCGGGCCACTGGACACCCGCACTGGCGTCGCCGCCGCGTCGACGCGACACGAACCTGCCGTCTGGGGGCGAGAGGGAAGCACACAGACGAAGGAGGGAGAGGCAGGGAGGGGTAGTACTGGCAGCGGGGCGGGAAGGGAGGCGAGGTCGAGTGAATAGAAAAAGAAAAAACACATAAACAGAAACAGAAACGTTTGGCGCTCCGCGCGGATTTCGTGGATTCGCGCTGGACCCCCCTCCCTGGCGCGCGGAGCGCGCCAAGGGTGGCGCCGGAGGCGCCGCCGGGGGGCCCAGACGCGGATCCAAGAAATCCGCGAGAGAGACAAGCAAGAGTGCGTCCAAGCCGCCCGAACGAAAAACGCTTAGAAAAGAGAAGATTGGAAGGGAAAGGCCGACCACCGAGCCGCTATCGCGGCGGCTTTCCCTCACGCATCCTCTTCATACGGTGCTTCTGCACAGTTAGGGTCGGGGGGTGATCCGATGGGGCCCTTGCAGGGCCGCTTGAGGGCCACAACCTTCCCCGACTCCCCGACGTGACAAGCACATCGCTCGCAGAAGGCGACGCCGTTGACCTCGGCCATCCGATGGCCGAGGTCGTGGAACAGGGCCCACGCCGCAGAGCCCCACCCCCAAGGGCCACGCACCAGAGGTCCAGGAAGGTCCGACGGGGCCCCACCACACAACGGCCCAGGCCACGAGGCGCGATGGGCGACCCCCGCCGAGACCGACCCCTGCCCCGAAGCAGAGCCGCCCGCCCCCCCAGGGCACGGCCCCCCCATCGGTGGGGGTCGGCTCCCCAAAGACCCTCGCGCCAGGCCCCGCAGGGGCCTCCGCCGAGCCCTCGGGTCTAAGGGCAGACTCCTCAAGCAGCCTGTCGGCCGCCTCGGGCGCCGCCTCTTCCACCCCACTGCCACCCCCCTGGGCGAGCAGGCCTCGGACAGGCTGCTCGCCATCTCGTCGCCCATCTTCGGGGCAGCGCGGGGCGCGGCGGGAGGAGGAGGAGGAGGAGGAGGAGGAGGAGGAGGAGGACGAAGAAGAAAAAGAAGAAGAGGGAGAGGGAAGCGGTGGTGGTGGTGGTGGTGGTGGTGAGTCGGAGAAAGAGAAGGAGAAGGAGAAGGTGGAGCAGGAGGAGGGGAAACGAAAGGGGGAAGAGGTTGGGAGGAGGGGGGGCAGGGGAAGGAGGGGAAAGAGGACGGGGGGAGGGAAGGGAGGACGACGATTCAACGGGATACAATGAAGGCTAGCCCCTAGCATCACTAAAGTGAGTAGTCCCTGCAGCAGTTCTGGCCATTCTCCTCCTCGACTTAACGTAATCACCCAGCCACTCCTCTCCTCATCCTCCTCCACGTCCTCCTGCTCCTCGACCTCATCACCATGTGTATCAGCATCCCTCTCCGTCTCCTCCTCCTCCTCCTATTTG
This sequence comes from Prorocentrum cordatum, assembly GCA_963575745.1. Taxonomy (NCBI): domain Eukaryota; class Dinophyceae; order Prorocentrales; family Prorocentraceae; genus Prorocentrum; species Prorocentrum cordatum. The sequence continues at coordinate 31,404 of CAUYUJ010019461.1, forward strand.
CCCTCCTCCCCCTCCTCCATGATTACCCTCCTCGCCCTGTTTCTCCTCTTCATCCTCTTTTTTCTTAGAGTCATCATCGTCCGTCTCCTCCTCCTCATCATCATCATCAACATCATCAGCATCATCATCATCATCATCAGCATCATCATCATCGTCATCATCATCATCGTCATCATCATCAGCATCATCATCATCATTATTAATAGCATCATCATCATCATCCTCATCATCATCATCGTCATCATCATCAGCATCAGCATCATCATCATCAGCATCAGCATCAGCATCAGCATCATCATCATCATCAGCATCAGCATCAGCATCATCATCATCATCATCATCAGCATCATCCCCCTCCTCCTCCTCCTCCACCTCATCATCCTGTTCATCTGCCTCCTTCCCCGTCCCCGTTCCCTTGTCCTCCTCCTCCTTTCTCCTTACGTATCCTCCTCGTCCTGTCCCTCCTCCTCCATCTGTTTCCCTTGTCATCAACTTCTCCCTGTCACACCCCCCAGGCGCGTCGATTGAGCGGGCCAGGCGTTTCGCGTGAGACTTCCCCGCCATGTATGATATTGGAGCCTGTAATATACAACAGTTTCACGGATGGAGGTCAGGCCGTTTTCAACATGTGACCATCGCCTTCGCGCCGCGTACATCCGTCGTAAAAGTTACAACGGTGTCACGGATGGGGGGCGGGTCGTTTGCAACACGTGGATCCTTACAGACGCGCACAGTCGTCTCGAAAGGTAGCACCAATTTCACAAATGGAGGACGATTCCTTTGCAAAATGTGGCTCTCGCCTCAGCGCCGCGCGCAATCACCCCAAGGTTTACAGCAGTGTCAAGGCTTCGTGTGGTCGAACATGCCCCAGAGTGGTGCCCTGGTACGAGTTATTCCCCATATCCTAAGGATTTGGGTTCTTGTTATTACTCTGACGCCTCCCACTGCTCCTCCTTCCTCCCGCTCGCGCCTCCCTCCTCCCAATGATAATCACCAGATAAGACAAGACAATATAAGATACTACAAGATAAGATAAGATAGCACAAGATATGATAAGGTAAGATAAGATATATGACAAGGTAGGATAATAGATAAGATAAGAC
>CAUYUJ010019461.1:37506-55006 GCA_963575745.1 Prorocentrum cordatum
TCACCATCACCATCACCATCACCATCATCATCATCATCTGCATCAGCATCAGCATCAGCATCATCATCGTCATCATCATCATCATCATCACCATCATCATCATCATCAGCATCATCATCATCATCACCATCATCACCATCATCATCATCATCATCCGCATGATGTGAGCTTTTCTTATTCGGCGTTTCGACATTTGGCGGAAAGGGGGGGAGGGGGGGGGTCTGGCTCCAGACCTCTGCTCATTGTGACTGTCTGCAAGCGTGCTGCCTCTGGGACAGACTCCACCCGCTCGAAACAGGCGCCCGAAAACGCCAAGGACTAGGGGAAGAGGGGTGCGAGGGCCCGCGCCGATCGGCAAAACAATGCATAAAGAAGCGAGAGCCGCTCTTTGCGAGCCCTGCTTGGTGAAGACCAGATAAACAAAACAGGCAAACAGACAAAACAGACGTCAGGGGCAACGATAGGGAGGGATAGGCACAGGGGGGGATGCATCGACCTGGAATCGGTGATACATCGTCGACAGATCGGCGCTGGGCCTCCGATAGTGAGCCCGCACCTTCCTGGGCAGGTTGGGGCTATCGGGCCCCTATCGGCGATCAGTGGGCGATCGGGGGTCGATGCATCCGGTCGATGCATCCCCCCCCTGTGCCCATCCCCCCCCCCATCGCTGCCCCTGAAGACGTCCCGTTTTCTCGCGCAAGCCGCCAGGCGCCCCGCCCATGGCGTAGAGACGTCCCGTCAGCCTCCTCTGCTCCTCCTGCCTCCCCACGCTCTCAGTCCTCTCCTGCCTCCCCTCGCTCGGTTCCTTCTCTCCTGCCCTTTCCTGCCTCTGTTCCTTCTCTCCTGCATCCCCTCGCACTCTCCCCTCGCACTCTGTCGCCCCTCCCTCCCCCCCTCCCTCCCTCTCATCCTCGCCACAACCACCATAATCAACATCAGCAGCAGCATCATCAGCATCCTCATCCTCATCAGCATCAGCATCATCATCGTCATCATCCTCATCCTCATCCTCATCCTCATCATCATCATCATCATCATCATCATCATCATCATCATCAACATCATCATCATCATCATCATCACCACCACCACCACCACCACCACCACCATCATCATCATCATCATCATCATCATCATCATCATCATCATCATCATCATCATCGTCATCATCATCATCATCATCATCATCATCATGATCATCAGCATCAGCAGCATCACCATCATCATCATCGTCATCGTCATCATCATCGTCATCATCATCATCATCATCATCATCATCATCATCATCATCATCATCGTCATCATCATCATCATCATCATCATCAGTATCGTCATCATCATCATCATCACCAGCATCATCATCATCATCATCATCATCATCATCATCTCATCATCATCATCATCGTCATCATCAGCAGCCGCAGCATCATCAGCATCCTCATCCTCATCCTCATCCTCATCCTCATCACCATCATCATCATCATCAGCATCATCATCATCATCATCATCATTATCATTATCAGAATCACCATCATCATCAGCAGCAGCAGCATTAGCACCATCATAATCAGCATCATCAGCAGTATTATTATCACCAGCAGCATCATCAGCATCATCATGATCAGCATCATCATCAGCAGCAGCATTATCATCACCATGATTATCATAGTAAGAATCACCATCAACGCCATCATCATCGTCGTCATCCTAAGCATCATCAACAGCATCATCATCACCAGCATCATAATCATCAGCATCATCAGCAGCAGCGTCAGCAGCATCAGCATCATCATAATCATCAGCAGCAGCATCATCATGCTCAGCATCATCACCACCATCATCGTCATCATCATCACCATCATCATTCCGATATCCTCGTCCTCCCCCTTCCATAACTCATGTCTCCCCCTCGTGAGAGAAAGCCGAAATCAGATCCTGATTCAAGATGCCAATGATCTCCCCCGACGACTCGCTGTAGCCCTGGCTGAACGGATTGCCCTGTGCGCGACGGTGCGATATCGCGGCATGACTTTCGCGCGCACACAGGTGGCGCCGAGCGAGATGGGGGAGCGCAGTGATAGAGGAGGGAACAGACAGATGAGCGGGGACGAGGACTGGAAAGACAGGGCATAATACATGACACAGTGGGAAGGGAAAAAACATATGAACAGTCATCATACATGACACACGCGCACGACGAGGAACGTAAAAAAGGGCCCGAGCAGCTCGACATGGACCGCGACGAAGAGGGCGACCGCGGCAAGAAGTGAAGCGTTGCGGCAGCAGACGGGGAATCGCGGAGAGGACAGGGAAGGGGGAGACAGAAGCCGACCCCGGCGTGGCCTGGGCAGGAGGGCGGCCCAGGTCCGTCGACGTGGGGTCGCTGCGCAGGGGCAGGAGCAGGGGAGGGGGACGACAAGGAAAAGGCGACCGACGAGGAAAAGGAAGAGGGAGGGAGGGCGACGACGGTCAGGACGAGGAGGAGGAGAGTAGAGTGCGGATCAGCGAGCGTCGAGGGAGAGCGGCGCCACAAATTCCGATGCGGTCGCAGCAGATCACCTCGATGCGAATCGCCATCTTGGCGGGCACGGCGGGGGCGATCATCGTGGCGAGCCTGGGGGCCATGGCCATGACCTTGGCAGACGGCGCGCCGCACGGCTTGGACGGCCGCCGCCGACCCCTTCGCCCCGCACGTCAAGCAAGCGACCACGGGCATCCCGCGGATGAAGTCCGCATCCTTCTGCGGCCAGGCCTTCACCAAGTAGTGTGTCCGAGCACCCGCCGCCCTCAGCATGTCGTCGACCTCGATCGTCGCGGCAACGATCGACCCTGGACACTCGCTGTTTCGCTGTGCCCATCTGCATCGTAAGCACCATCGCTTGCCCACAGGGCTTCGCAGCATGCACTCCAGCTTGGCCGCCACCTGCAGCAGGGCCGCCTTGGGCACAGGCGTGTTGGGCTTGGCGACTCTGTGCGTGGTGCTACTCCCGCCCAGCGCGCCGCCCACCGCCGAGATCCACATCGCCACGCATTCGGCCATCTTGTTGGCAACCTCAAGCCTCCGTCTCGCAGCATACGGCAGACGACCGCATGTAAGCACGCAGCACTCTTCGCAGCCTCTTCGGCGGACTTGTTGCCGTACCAATCCCTGCCGTCGATCACAGACCGCCAAGCCTGGTGAGCAGGTACCTTCCGCACCGTGAGTCCAGCATCGCAAGAGCCGCCGAACTCATCCAGGATCCTTCACACTTCGCGCCAAAGGTGTGACCAGGAGTCGCCGAGACTCCTAGTCTTGGCGCGACCATGCTCCGCGAGGCCCAGGAACACGCAGCTGCTGTCCACCACCGCAGTGGCACGCGGCGTCGCGAACCGCAGCACAGCCAGCAGCGCCAAGAGCTTCCCGCCGCCGATGTCCACGAAAGACTCGCACATCACGCCCGGGATGCCTAATCATGAACTTCTCGGCGTTGGCCAAAAGGGCAATGATCGTCCAGCCGACGCTCGCGTACCTGCCGAAGTCGCCCTCGCACACTGAGCCGCCCAAGAACTATGAGCATCGTGTATCCGATCCCGATCCCCAGCGGCGTGGCCTGGGCCCCACAGGCCGATTTACCCCCGTAGATGGGGATATAGGCCGTTCCCTTCGGGTCTTGATAGGTATATCCCTAACTGAGGGGGGTAAGTTGGTGGGAGTCTCGAAGAGGGATGGGGGTGGGGATGGGGGTCGGTTAAACGATACTGAAACAACTCACCGAGCGGCAATTGGCCGTCATGCCGGCCCATCCAGCAAACCGTTGGCGTCCGAGCCAGCGGTACCAGGCCCGCTGGCGCCTGGCGCACAGCACCCTCTCGAGCAGCACCTTACACCTCTGGCAGGTCGGCCCTCGTCAGCAGGTTGCGCCGCCTGCTGGGTACGCAGCGGGAGCTCGCTGCGCCTGCGGAGGCGCGTGCCCACCTCGCCGCAGAGGGGGCACGCGTCGCCGAGGGCCATGACGCACCCGACGACGACGGATGCCAAGTAGCCCGTCGCTTTCGGCGAGAGCCGCACCACTGAGCCACGGAGCAGGGCTCAGCAACGAACGAGTCCCACCAGCCCTTTGGGCGTGAGTGGTTTAGCGAGCTCTCTCTGTTCTCAACCCCCCTTCTTCCCCTTCGGGGAGGGGTTTACCCCTCCCCCTACCCCCTCCCCCTGGACCTGGAGAGGGGGTTTCGCGGGTGGTCAGAGGGTCCTTTTTCTATCCCTGGGAGGGCTAAAATTCGACACCCCTCACGAGGATCGTGGCCCCGACGGGGGTACTGACAAAAATGCTCGCCCCATCTGTGATCGATCGCCCCAAAGATGGCCCCAACAGGCCCCCAAGACGCTCCAAGAGGCGCCCAAGAGGGCCCCCGGACGCTCCCAAGAGGCTCAAAAGAGAGCCCAAGAGGCCCCTCTACGATCTCCAAGAGGCCTCCAAACTGCCTTGGATACGACTACTTCTGCTACTACTACTTACTACTACTATCCCGAACGACTCACACCAGGACGAGGGGCCCGAACGACTCACACCACGAAGAGCCCGAACGACTCACACCAGGAGGAGGGGCCCGAACGACTCACACCAGGACGAGGCGCCCGAACGACTCACACCACGAGGAGCCCGAACGACTCACACCAGACGAGGGCCCCGAACGACTCACACCACGAGGAGCCCGAACGACTCACACCAGGAGGAGGGGCCCGAACGACTCACACCAGGACGAGGGGCCCGAACAACTCACACCACGAGAAGCCCGAACGACTCACACCAGGACGAAGAGCCCGAACGACTCAAACCACGAAGAGCCCGAACGACTCACACCAGGAAGAAGGGCCCGAACGACTCACACCAGGACGAGAGGCCCGAACGACTCAAACCACGAGGAGCCCGAACGGCTCGCACCAGGACGAGGGGCCCGAACGACTCACACCACGAGGAGCCCGAACGACTCACACCAGGAAGAGGGGCCCGAAGGACTCACACAAGGACGATGGGGCCGAACGACTCACCCCACGAGGGGCCCCAACGACTCCCACCAGTCGTCGTCGTCGTCGTCGTCGTCGTCGTCGTCGCCGCCGCCTTCGTCGTCGTCGTCGTCGACGTCGTCGTCGTCGTCGTCGTCGCGGTTGTGGTCGTCGTCGTCGTCGCGGTCGATATCGTCGTCGTCGTCGGGTGCGTCGTCGTTGTTAGGATCATCGCTGTGGTCGTCGTCTCCGCTAAATCCCTCTTGCCTCCCACCGCTTTCTCTCCCTCCTCCTCCGCCTCGTCCTTCTCCCGCTCCCACCACAAGGAGGATGTACAAGGAGGCGGGAGGAAGGAGGAACAGGGGAGATATGCGGGGGCAGGCGGAAAGACGCCTTAAAAACACGACTGTCGGCATGCTTCGCAAGACTTGCTGTTTTGAGATGGGCTGGTGGGGATACGCGAAGCGTGAAGAATTGAGAAGGAGTGGGAAGGAGAGGGGGAGGGAGGAGAAGGGGGAGAGAAATTAGGAAAAGGGCGAGGAGGAGGACGGGTAAGAAGAGGAGGGGATGAAAAAGAGAGGGGAAGAGGATAAGGAATAGGGCAAATCAGAATGAAAGGAGGGGAGGAGAGTAAGGGATGAGGGGATAGGAATAATATGAAGAAAAGGAGGAAATGAGGAGTAGGAGGGAGAGGTGAGGAAGAGGAGGAAAGAAAGGAGGAGGGTTGCAGAAGGACAAGGGGAGGAAGAGGATGAGAAACAAAGGAAGAGGGGAAGGATGGAGGACCAGTGTCAACCCAAGAACCATCAATGGTATTGCAGCAAAACCTCCCTCCAAATTCCCTCTTCACAGGTCCCTACATATACGAATTCGGCGGCTTATAAGAAGGCAACGGTCTGAGAATCCGCCATCGTGCCAAGATGCCAATCCCATGACGTCAACGCCACAGAACAGCGTGGCTGTTGCGTTCTGGCAACCCTAAGTCGCGCCAGCACACCATTCCTGGGATTTCGGCGCTCATGCCAGAAAACCACTCCTGGGACTTGAACCGCACGACCCTTGAAACTGCAGAAAACATGTAACGCGAATGCGCGCGGCGCCGAGGCGAGAGCCACATGTTGAAAAACAAACGCCGTGCATCCTTGAGACTGCTGCAAACTCGCAAAACGAATGCGCGCGGCGTTAACACGAAAGCCACAGTTGAAAAAAAAAAAAAAAAAAAAAAAAAAAACAGCCCTCAACCCCTGAAACTGTTGCAAACGTTGAAGACGAATGTGCGCGGCGCTAAAAGCGAGAGCCACACGTTGAAGACGACCCGCCCTCCATCCATGAAACTGCTGCAAACTTGCAAACTAATGCGCGCGGCGCTAATGCGAGAGCCATATTGTGAAAACTACCCGCCCTCCACCCTTGAAACTGCTGCAAAATTGGAAACGAATGTGTGCGGCGCCCAAACGGGAGCCAGGTTTTGAAAATGACCCGCCCTGTGAAACTGTTGCAAGTTCCAGTTCCAGGATTACAAACTGAGAAAATCCACAGCGAAACGCCCGACACGCCTGACCGAAACGCCTGAGGGTGCGACAGGGAGTCTACAAGGAAAAATAAAGGAGGAAAAATAAGGAACCGGGAGGAGGAGGAGGAGGAGGAGGAGGAGGAAGAGGAGGAGGAGGGGGAGGAGGGGGAGGAGGAAGCGGAGGAGGAGGAGGGAGGGGGGGGAGGAGGAGGGGTAGGAGGAAGCGGAGGAGGAGGAGGAGGGAGGGGGAGGAGGAGGAGGAGTGGGAGGGGGATGGAGACACGCTGGCGGCGCGGCGGCGCCTGCAGGAACGCTGCGAGCTCGTCGCGGTCCGCCTCGGCCACGTCGAACTTGGCACTCGACAGGAGCCTATCGGGCCAGCGGGCGGCGAGAGGCGGGGCGAGGCATAGACGGAATAAGTGTACAAGTATAATGATGATGATGATGATGATAATGATGATGATGACGATAATGCTGATGATGATGAAAATACTAATCACCATGATGATGATGATGCTGATGCTGATAGTGATAATGCCGATGGTGATGATGGCGATCAGGCTGATGCTGCTGATGACGATTATGAAGAAGAATGTGGGTCCGGTCTCGGAAATGATACGGTGACCAAAAGCAAGCTTGTGCGCAAGGAGATGATTCAGCCCCTATCGGGAAAAGGCATGCCCGACTTGGGGAGACCACGAGCGAAACAAGACAACAGTTCCCTCCCCTTTGCTGGGGGACCACTTGGCCATTTCACGCTGTCGAGACTTACGTTCGACTGAGAGCTCCCTTGCACTCTCAACTGATTAAACCCTGCAAATGCGATAATACAACAAATCCCTCATCACTGAAAACAAATGCGAATCATGCACCACAAAGAACACAGGATGGCCGGGTGCCACCTGCCACTCCTGGGTCCTGGCGATGGTGAGCGCTGGCTCGGGCAACAAACCTCGCGACTCACCGGCTGGTTCCCAGGCGCGGTCGGCCTGGGCAAAAAAACGAAAGAGTTGAAGAGGCCCCCGGCCAAAACTTACTCAGCTGGCCCTCCTTTGGCAAGGAACGACGGCGACGCGCACACTGAAAACTGAAAAACGCGCGACCACGCCATGACGAGCTGCACAGAGGCTCACATTGCGAACACTTCTGGCAGATATTCCCGACCTCTTACGGGCAGCCTCTCAAAGACTCAAGGCGCGAGAGATCGGGTTCACGCTTGAGCACTTCCTGCTGGATGGCCAACGACCTCAAAATGGTTTCCTGCTACAACGCATCAGCTTGGGCCACTGAGGTCGCAACCTCGGTGGGCACCTGGCCCCTAGAGGCCGCTTCACAGCAGCTCGACTCGGAAAGATCTCCACGCTTGACGCTTGCATGGAGTCCGCCTGAGCCTGGGCCAACTTAGATCTCGCCCGCCGAAGGTCAACCATGCCCGAGCGGCGGGCCTCAAGCCCATCCCGAACCAGCGCCCAGATGTCCAGCATCGCACTCCTGCTCCCAATGATACGCTGCGGGGGCGCGCAGAAACATGCAACGGGCAAGTCGCCACGGAGAATCGGCACGCTGCCCTCTGCCATGGCCAACGCGGCCAAGAAGGCAAGCAGCTCGGATCTCCGAGATCTCTGGCCGGGCGCGGGCAGCGCACCGCACGTACCCCCAGCGGCCTGAGTCTCACCCGCGCAGTGCACCACGACACCCCACCCGCACCTCCATCGCCTCCAACTCCCAGTGCTTCCCCCCGGTCCATCTGCGCCCCAGACTCCCCATTGGACCACGGCGGCGCACTTGAAAACCCCGAATGACCACGATGGAAACCACCGCAACCGCAAGTTCACAAAAAGATTCCAGGACGGGCGCAATCCCAAATTTACATGGCAGCGTTTCGCACTTGCACTCACGGTTCACTCTGCACTGCGCGCAGCGCATGCAATTACACGCGCCTTCGCCTTGCAAACATCACCCCAGGAACCATCTTAATAACACCAAAGGTGACCTGTGGGACCTGCGGGACCTGTGGAACCTGCCGGAATTGGGAGAAATGTTGGGAGCGTGAGCCCTGTGGAACTTGTGGGAGCTGTGCGGGCTGCGGTAGCTGTGGGACCTGAGGGACCTGCGAGACCTGTGGGACCCTTGGGACCTGTGGGACGCGTGGGCCTGGTGGGACCTGTGGGGCCTTCGAAATTGCAAAACTTGTCGTCCCTGCGAGACCTGTGGGACCTGTGGGACCTGCGGGGCTTGCGCCACCTGCGACACCTGCCTGACCTGTCGGACCTGTAGGACCTGAGGGACTCGTAGGACCTGTGGGACCTGCAGGACCTGCGATACCAGTGGGACCTGTGGCGCCTGTGGCACCTGTAGGCCCCGTGGGACCTGCGGAACTTGCGGGGCCTGCGGGACCGGCGCGACATGTGGGACCTGTGGGACCTGTGGGACCGGAGGGGCTGGGTGGACCTGTGGGGCCTGTGGGACCTGTAGGGCCTGAGGGGCCTGTGGGGCATGCGTCGCCTGTGGGACGTGTGGGACATGCGGGACCTGCGCGACCTGCGAAACCTGTGGGACCTGCGGGTCCTGCGGAACCTGCGGGACCTGCGGACCCCGTGGCCCTTGTAGGACCTGTAAGCCCTATCGGGCCTGTGGGACCTGTGGGGCCTTCGGGGCATGTGGGACCTGGGGGGACTGGGACTTGCAGGGCCTGCGGGACTTGCCAGACCTACGAGGCCTGCGGGGTTTGCGGGACTTGTAGGACCTGTGGGACATGTGGGGCATGTGGGACTTGTGGGACATGTGGGATATGCTGGGCCTGCGGGATTTGTGGGACCTGCGCGACCTGCGGGACTTGTGGGACTCGTGGGACCTGTGCTGGCGGCGGGACCTGTCGGACCTGCGGGACCTGTGGGACCCGGGGGGCCTGTGGGACCTGTGGGACCTGAGGGACCTGGGAGACCTGCGGAACCTGTGGGACCTGTGAGAGCTGCGGGACCTGCGGGACATGTGCGACCGGTGGACCTGCGAGAACCTGTGAAACCTGTGGGGTCATTCATACCTGTGGGACCTGTGGCACCTGCGGACCTGCGGGACCTGCGGGTCCTGTGGGACCTGTTGGACCTATGGGTCCTCTGGGACCTACGGGACCTGTGGGAATTGCGGGACATGCGGGACCTGCGAGACCTTTAAAACCTGTAAGACCCGTGGGGCCTGCGGAACCTGTGGGACGTGCGGGACCTGCATGTGGGACCTGTGGGACCTGCGGGGCCTGCGGGGCCTATGGAGTATGCGGGACTGGCGGGTCCTGCGCGACCTGCGAGACCTGTGGGACCTACGGACCCTGTGGATCCTGTGGGGCCTGCGGGACCTGTGGGGCTTGTGAGACCTGTAGGACCTGTGGGACCTGTGGGACCAAGTGGGACCTGCGGGACCTGCGGGGCCTGCGGGGCCTGCGGGACCTGCGAGACCTGCGCGACACGCAGGACCTGCGGAACCTGTGGGACCTATGGGACATGTGAAACATGTGGGACCTGTGGGGCCTGTGGGACCTGTGGGGCCCGCGAGGCCTGTGGGACCCTTGGGACCTGTGGGACGTGTGGGACCTGTAGGACCTGCGAGACCTGTGGGACCTTTGGCACCTTCTTTGCGACTTGTGGGTCCTGTGGGACCTGTAAGACCTGTAGGACCTGTGGGACCTGTGGGACCTGCGGGACCTGTGACACCTGCAAGACCTTGGGACCGGTGGGATCTGTTGGGCCTGAGGGACCTGTGGGACCTGTGGGACCTGCGGGACCTGCGGGACCTGTGGCACCTGTGGCACCTGTGCGGCCTGTGGGACCTGCGGGACCTGCGGGACCTGCGGGACCGGCGAGACCTTCGAGACCTGCGGGACCCGTGGGACCTATGGGACGTGTGGGACATCTGGGACACGTGGGACCTGTGGAACCTGTGGGACCTGTGACCGCCGAGGACCCAAGTAAGGCCCTGAATTCTGGGACCGCCAGGTACCGTAAGGACCTTACTTGGGACCCCGGGAATTCCTTATTAAATTTGGTGGATCGACAGATGTCTCGCACTTTGGGACCATCGAGGCCCCCCGGGGGGCATTTATTAAGGAACCAGAAGTTTCCTTAGGTCCACCATGTTTTCTTGGAGCGGAAAGACCCAAAAATCAAACGTCCCGGCGTGGCCGTCGGAGGCCCCCAACCAGCCACCCAGCTTGGAAACGCGCGGCAAATGTTTCGCCGAGGCTGAACGCGACTCTGCTGCCGTCGCCACCGTAGCTGCACTGCATCCGGTGATCCACTGGCCTCAGGGCCCCGAAGAGTAAGCCTCCTAGCGGTGTCCTGACGACCTCCTGGAATCTGGGGGGAGACCGCCGGGGGACCTCCCCTGGTCCTCTTGGGGGCCTCCCGCAAACTTCCAGAAGGGGGCTGGGAGGTCTCCCAGAAGTTTTTTCTGGTCCTTGCAAGCCTGCTGGGAATCCTCCCGGAGGACCAGGGTCCGGGAGCCTCCCCCGGACCTCGAAATCTGGCAGGGCTCCCTCCAAGGGGAAACTTCCGGGGAGACCAGGGGAGGCCCCCTGGAAACCTCCCCTGGTCCTCCCGGGGCGCTGGGGGGAAACTTGGTGGAGGACCAGGTGAGGTCTCCTGGAAGCTTCCCCTGGCCCTCCCGAAGGCCTCCCACAGGAGACCTCCCCCCTGCGGGAACTCTCATCGGAGGCGCCCAGGTGAACCAGGGGAAGCCTCCCAGAGACCTCCCCTGGTCGTCCCGGAAGCCTGGGGGAGGCCTCGCCTGGTGCTCCCAGGGGCCGTGGGAAGCCTCTCGCCACACCTTGTGGAAACCAAGGGAAGCCTCCGGAAGGCCTCCCCAAGCCCTCGGGGGGATCAGGGGGAGGTCTCCAGGAGAACCAGAGGAAGTCTGGTGGAGGCCCCCTCCACCTCGCCGGAGGAGGGCCCGCTGGGAGGTCTGGTCGACGTGGAAGGGGGGCATCCCACCAGACCTGTTGGAGGTGGAAGGGAGGTCTGGTACCAGACCTAGTGGGGTTGGGGGTAACTGAAGACCCAACCCAGGCAAAGCAAGAAAACCAGCATGGAGGCGAACGCGGCCCAAGACGGCACCAAGATACCCCCCAGGCAACTCACGACGGCCCAAAAGGGCCCCTAATGTCCCAGGTAGCCCCATATACGACTCAAGAGTGTCCCAGGAGGCCCCCACGACAACCCGACAATAACCAATGACATACCACATGTTGTCCACGTGTGCCACGTGAGAACCCCAGGAGACGCAATAATGAGACAAGGAGAACGAAATGGAAGAAGGGAGGGTGACAACATGGGGGACGTGGGAAGAGGGAGGGCGACGACGTAGACGAAGGAGTGCGCCCCGAAGCGGCGCGGAAGAGCGCGTCACATGTTGCGGCCCTTGCAAGGCTATGGGCGACGACATGTCGCGCGTTATGGCTTTCGTGGCGGTGCTCGAAGACTCGCCACGCCGAGTGCTGCGCGGTCGCGGTGCGCGGGACTTGCCGCGAACAGATCGGCATGACGCACGCGCCGTGGTTTCTACCACAACCGCGCGACGCGTATGATTTGTCAACAATGTCGCGCCCTCCACGAGCGGACCGGGCCCTCCACTTTGAGACGTGCGCAATAAAACACCATCAAAACATAATGCGAGTGGACGAGGGGGAAAGCAACCAGAAGAGGTCGCGCGAAAGGTGGACAACAAATGAACAATGCTCACAAAAAAACACATGCGCAAGCGCCCAACGAAACAAACTTATAGACACTCCAACAATTTGGCGTGCCGCGAAGAAGGGAAAAGGGGCGGGGGGCCCGCGTGCCCACGAGGAACAAACTTAACGGCATGGTAATCGCTACTGGACACGCCGTCACGCAGAGCCGCTCTGACAACACACACGCACACGGGCGCATCATCGCGCAAAAGCGGCCGAACCACGCCGCGCGAAGCATCGCTGCGCCAAGGCGATCCGCCCATGCAAAACACGCGCAAATGGCATCCGAAAAGAGCGTTACGCGCCGCGCAAAAAAAAAAAAAATGGCGCGGTGCCGCAACAATCAGGCGGCTACGAATGTAAACTCCTCTGAACTGCGCGCACGCGCGTCGTGTTAAACAGGCCGCGCCGCGCAGGCACGCCACTCGGTCTCGCGCCAGCACGTCGAAGGGAAGGTCTGCGGGAGACGCTCTGCAAGTGGCAATGAAGCAACCCCACAAGAACGCGATACAAGTGAAACCGAAACACGTGCCAACAGTAACCGCGACAACAGAACAACCAACAAAAAATCATTTTAAAGAAACATCCATAACTTCCGCTTGCGGTGGTTTCTTGCGCGGTCACCGAAGGACCACTTGAACGCCAGGGCAGCAGGAAGCCCATCAGCACCCTGATCCAAAGACATTAGCCTCTGAGCCACAGCACGGAAAGCACAACTTTCCTCGATCGCAGCCAGGGCCACCAGGAAAGCGGCCTGAACGGCCGAGTCGTCGATGGCGCCGCTGGCGCAACACATCTAAAATCGACGGCCCGGGCTCCTAGCCCACGCCCGGGCCCTGGGCAGCGTCGAGACGCGCAGGCCCCCTCCAATCACCGCCCGTCGTGGCAGTGCCCCAGATAACCTGGAAATCACAATCTACTTGCTTACCAAGTAGCCCAAGGAACTTCCGGGGGTCCGCGAGCATTGCCAAGCAGCTTTTCCCCGCGCCCAGCTGGCGCAACTAACCTCCAACGCCCTCCAAAAGTGAACACGGAAAGCCTGAGCCCCAAAGGGCATGGGAATAGAACTGCCCCACCGCGCACGCGGGGAGTCTGACGTCGAACCTAAATCACGAAGCACGGCGACCACAGCGACGAAGGGCCCCTTCACGCGCCGCCATCTGCAAATGGCGGGAACGCATTGAAACACATGTTTGGCGGACCACCAAGCTCGAGAGACCTTCAGCTTTTCGCGGGCGTCGAGAAATAGCTAGAGCACGCAATAAAACATGACAAGGGCGTTCGCGCCTCAAGCTAGAAAACGGAATCCTGCCGCGGTGGAACAGGCCCTAGGGCCCCACCACCCCGAGCATCGGGCCGCTCGACCCCGAATTGCCTGCCACTGGCGCGGCGAGAGCCCGACAACCTGGCGGCCCCAGGACCGCGCGCTCGGCGCCCCTGGCCCACGCTACCTCGACGCTCTGCAAGTGGGAAGCCTCGGCAGCGCGCCTTCCTAGCTTCTTGCCCCCGCTGAGCTACACCCTGCGAAATGCTTAAGAAATCATGGGTTAAGAAATTCAGAGTCTCAGAACTTGAATAAAAAACCCAAGATTTCTATCAAAATCTTAAGGTTTACACTGAAACGTTAAGAATAATCGAGACTCTGGCCGAAAACTTGGGTTTTCTTAAGCATCGCCTAAGGTGTACTGCAGTCACCATCCGACGCCCTCCAGCCACCGCGGTGGGCCACGAGCCCCGCAGCGCGCGGACGGCGGGCGACGCGCGGGCCCCAACGCCCAGGGAAGACCCCTCCCCCGCCCCCATCATGGAGGACACCGGACCTTCATCGTCGTGCCATCGGGGGGAGGTGTAGACGATCATGAGGAGGCAGAGCGGGTGGGGCGGACGATCTATTCGCCCGGCGAAACGAACCAGTTTCCGCGGGCTCATCGCGTCGAACGAACTGCTTGAGAGCACAGTGGACGGCGGCAGCAACAATTCCCTCGCGCAGCGCATACTCGCGACGCAGCCCTCTCACGAGAGCGGCCTCCAGCGCCGAAGAACCTGACTGCAAAGTCCCACGAAGGCGACGTGCTCAAAGGTTCAACCGTCAATACGTTCACCCCTCATCTTGGTGCGCCACGGATGCATCGCGGGACATTTGCAGACGGGTCGCACATCATACTGGCTTTTGCGATGGAAGGCAATCGATCTGAGCAAGATCTGGGATGGCCACGCCGTCTCGGCTTCACAAGAAAGAGAAAACAAAACGAAGAATTCCTGAATGGCCGCGGGAAAACCAAGTAGCGCTCTCGGGCACCAACCGTCATCTCTCACCGCCGTGCCAACGAGAGAAACACCGACACACCTGCAGACCGGCGGCTTCCGAAAAGGCCCAAATCGCTGGCCAGATTGAGGGCGCCAGCTCCAAGCCCAGTCAAGGCATCGCCAAACCACAGCACTTCTTCCATCGAAACACCGCAATACGGGGTCCAGGAGCTGGCCAGGAATTTCATCATCTCCTCCGATGGCTGATTGCTTATTGGCTGGGGCTTCAATGAACTCAGCCCCAGCTGTACCATCGCGATGCGCAACCAATGGTATCCCCACGTGGCCCCGCGGCTAGCCCAGCCATGATGCCATTCGTGCAAGGCCCCTTTTGCAGTTCCCGCTCTCGCTTAGATACCCCAGCGGTGACCGCGATCAACCGACCAGCTTGAACGGGATCGGCGAGCGCGTCGGCGGAAAGGCGATCGGCCCACCAAAGGGCAAGCTGAGCCTCTGGCACAACGCACGCATTCTCAGCGACGCGGGAGACGAGGCCCAACGGGGAGCCGACAGGAGGAGGAGAAGGAGGATCCTCAAGTTCGGGTTCGGGCGACAAGGGGCATTCGCTTTGGAAACTGGGCGTCTCGCGATCCCTGCGGGGCAACATACAGTAGAGCCCCACCACAAGAAACCTTCCGCAAGAAACCCAACCCTGAGACCCCAGGACGTCCATCGATGTTTGGTGTGAGAACGTCAAGTTTTCCGTGGCAAATCCATCGAAACCCAAGAAACCCAGGGCACCCTGGAGGCACGCAGGGTGTTTCTTGGCATGGGCCCCCACTGTAGGTACAGGGCCCGTTTCGCGCAGGCCTGCCAACCAGCGGCGGTAGACCAGCAGAGGAGCCTCAAAGTGTGCGTAACATCCGCGCGGACAGAGGGCGGTTCCTTTCCAAAGCGGGGCTGTCGCCAGGCGCCTCCTTGAATCCGATTGAGCTCTGTAGCCCCGCCTTGAAAGCCTGCGTTGGATCGGGTCGCTAAAAACCGGATCAGAAACGGGTCGCATCGCCAGCGAACCGTCCCGAATCGAATCGAGATCGGATCGCTGCGCCTGGATATGGCTGGCCCTGGGTCGGTGAATCGAGCCGAATCGAATCGAATCGAATCGAATCGGAATCGCGGCCCTGGCTGCCGAATCGAGTCGCATCGAATTGGATCGTAGGCGGCCCCGCCCTGTCGCCTGCCTGCAGTGGTCGAAGGAGGGAAGGCAATGCCCGTCGAAAGCGAGCACCCGCCTGAATCGCGGTCCCATGGGGCGCTCGTCTTTCCAGGCGATGTGTGCGGTACACGCCCATCATCATCATCATCATCCTCATCATCATCATCATCATCATCATCATCAGCATCATCAGCATCACCACCACCATCATCATCATCATCATCATCATCACCATCATCATCATCAACAAGCTCATCATCAATAACAACAAAAACATCATCACCATCGTCATTAACATCACAATCATCACAATCATCATCATCAGCGTCATCAGCAGCAGCATCATCAGCAACGTCATCATCGAGGGTAGCTCCTAACCGTGAAGTTAAACACTACGCTATGACACTACGTAAACTTCACGTAGCGTGGTGTCAAAAACACGCGACCGCGACACTACGCTACGACACTACACTAGCGTAGTGTCATAGCGTAGTGTCACAGCCAAGTGCCCCCAACACTACCCTATGACACTACCCTAGTGTCGTAGCGTAGTGTCGCAGCGTAGTGTCATAGCGTATTGTCATAGCGACTTCAACTGCCGCTTAGTGTCACGGAGTAGTGAAACGCCCAGGTGTGCCCAACACTACGCTACGACACTACACTAACCGTAATGTAGTGTCATAGCGTAGTGTCACGTATTGTAATGTCCTAGCGTAGTGTCACATCCAGGTGTTCCCAACACTACGCTACGACGCTACGCTAATCGTAGCGTAGTGTCATCGGGTAGTGTCACACCCAGGTGTTCCCAACACTACGCTGTGACACTACGCGAACCGTAGCGGAGACTCCGCCGGCGGAGCAGAATAGAGTCGGGAATCCTCCAGGATCCCTGTTTGTTTTGCGTCGCGTTTTTTTGTCGCAGTGTTTTGCGTACGTGTTTTCGCGCAGTGTTGTCGCGGAGGGTTTCGCGCGGGGTTTTCGCGCGGGGCCTTCGCGTACTGTACTTCGGCGCCGCGCTATTCGGCGTAGAGTTTTCGCGTGGCGTTTTCGTCGCGCCGCGTTTCTGCGAAATCGTGTTGGTTTGTTGTTGTTTGTTGACGTTGTGTTTTTTTTGGGGGAAAGGGGGGGCGGCGCGAAATCCCAGGGAGGGACTCGGCCGATAGATGGACTCGGCTGCTCGAGGGACTCGGCCGCTGGAGGGACTCGGCCGCTGGGAGGACCACCACTGTAGGGGTCGCCGAGGAAGGGACTCGGCCGCTGGAGGGACTCGGCAGCGCACAGGACACCAGCCCGGCCAATGGAGGGATTCGGCCGCTGGAGGGACTCGGCCGCTGGACGGGCTGGGATGTGTGTATGTATGTATGTATGTGTGCATGTGTGTACTGCAGGTCCGTGTCGTGACGACCCCAGCGTTGGTTTCTGATGCCGCGTGGATCGTTCAACCTTGAACGATCGGCGTCTGGTCGATCGCCCGATCGTTCCACATAGGTTGATTCTGGGCCACTGGCGGCGTTCAACCTTGAACGCCCGCGGCGGGGTCGCCGCCGGTCGGCACGACGCGAGCCTACCGTATGTACGTATGCGTGAACGCATCGTGCACATGCATGCACGCGTGCGCGTGCGAGGAGGATGGGGATATCCAGGAGGCGGGGGAGGGGAGGAGGAGGGGGAGGCCAGGGAGGAGGACGCCCAAAACATGACCGCGGCCATTTTTTGGTTGAGGCTTCACGTGCGGCATATAGAGGAGGATGAGGGAGCAGAGGGACGGAAACGAAGGAGCATATAGAGGAGGAGGAGAAGGGAACATATAGGGGAAGG
>CAUYUJ010019461.1:60006-72506 GCA_963575745.1 Prorocentrum cordatum
CGTGATGTCAACACCACACTACGACACTACACTACGACAGTACGCTACGACACTACGCTACGACACTACGCTACGACACTACGCTACGACACTACGCTACGACACTACGCTACGACCCTACTCTACGACACTACTCTACGACATTACGCTACGACACTACGCTACGACACTACTCTACGACACTACGCTACGACACTACTCTACGACACTACGCTACGACACTACAATTGCAGCGTAGTGTCATACACACGTGATGTCAACACTACGCTATGACACTACGACACTACACTGCGACAGTACGATACGACACTACGCTAACTGTAGCGTAGTGTCCTATACACGTGATGTCAACACCACACTACGACACTACACTACGACACTAGGATACGACAGTACGCTAATTTTAGCGTAGTGTCCTATACACGTGATGTCAACACCACACTACGACACTACACTACGACACTACGCTACGACACTACGCTACGACACTACGCTACGACACTACGCTAGGACACTACGCTACGACACTACGCTACGACACTACGCTACGACACGACTCTACGACACTACTCTACGACATTACGCTACGACACTACGCTACGACACTACTCTACGACACTACGCTACGACACTATTCTACGACACTACGCTACGACATGACAATTGCAGCGTAGTGTCATACACACGTGATGTCAACACTACGCTATGACAATACGTAAACTTCACAAACCCACGGTTAGGATAATAAATTCACGGTTAGGAATAACCCTTGTCATCATCAACAACATCATCGTCGGCATCAGCATCCGCATCATCGTCATCAGCATGAGCAGCAGCACCAACAACAACAATAATTGTAAGACTGCTCGCCCTTACATGATCGAATGTCCAATAACGCGTATTTCCCAAACCCTCGATACCCGACCTCTTCGTCTTCGATCAAACCCCTTTTGGGGGGTATACCTTTCTTCCCTGCTCGCCAGGCCCCGGCAAGCGGCGGGGCGACCGCGGACCGCCGGCCTGGCCAGCGGCAGCGTTGATCGGCGGGGCGGCCGCGGACCGTCGACCCGACCCCAAGAGGGACGGACAGGGGACCGACCACGACGAGGACGACGGCGACGGCGGCGACGACGGCGACGACGAGCGAAAGCGAGAGCGAGAGAGAACGACAGCAGGGCCACGAAGGGCACGAAGTAGGCCACGAAGGGCGACAGCGGGGACACGAAGGGAATGCGTATGGGGCCACGAAGAGCGCGAACGAGCGGGGGCCACGAAGTGCAGATAATGCGGGGCCACAGAAGGCAACTATGGGGCCACTGAGGGTAGCAACTGGGCCACGTAGGACAGTGTGGGGGACACAAATGGCGACAGCGGGGCCACGAAGGGAATGCACATGGGGCCACAACGGGCGCGACTCCTGGGTGCCTGGGTGTCGGGAGCGCGGCGCTTGGGCAAATTGCAAGAAATTCCAACGCAAGGCCATTCTTCAATAAGTTGCAAGCACGTCTCCAGCAAGAGCGCGATTCCAGAGCGTCGGGAGAGCGATTCCTGAATAAATTGTGAGGAAGTCCCACGCGAGAGCGCGATTACTGAAGAAAATGCGAGGAAGTTTCGGGCGGGAGCGGGGGTCTTGGCTAAATTGCAAGGAAGTTTCAAGCGGGAGCCGTTGTTGTTGTAACCCGGGGGCCAGGGGCCCAGTTTGAGCATCAAGACTTTCCGTGTCAAAAAAACAGGCTGCGAGCATCGACGGACACACTTTGATTGAGAAATTATTCACTGCGTGGAGCTCCCCATATGTGCATCTACTCGCATGGACCTGTCCGCCGTGAATGTCTAGGCGCAAGAACTTTCGAATATTAACGGGCTTCAGTTGTGACGGTCTGGACATCAATATAACTGCGAATGAATTGGGGTGTGAATGAGCCTCAGTAGTACGAGCGCGTCTCTGTGCGTGAGCCTGGGGCCTCCTGGGGCCTCCTGAAACCTACTGGGGTTTCCTGGGGTCTCCACGAGCCTCTTGGGACCTCCTGGGACCTCCTAGGAAGGTTTCGTGCCCCAGGAGAGGCGCAATCTATAGCAACAGACGTACATAAAACATTGCGGATTAGAGCCACAGGAGAAGGGCAATATATAGGAACACGCGTAAAACACCAAGGACTCGTGCCCCAGGAGAGGCCCAATACATAGTAACATGAGTAAAACAGTTAGGATTGTGTACACAGGAGAAGGACCATCTATAGAAACATACGTAGAACATCAAAGAATCGTGCTCCAGGTGAGGCCCAATCGATAGGAGCATACGTAAAACACATGGGATTGGAGCCACTCCCGTTGCCTTCTGAGGCCTCCTGCTCCTGGGGCCTCTCGGGGCCTCCTGTTGCCTTCCGAGGCCTCCTGGCGCTTCCTGTTGCCTCCTGGGGCCTCCTGTGGTTTCCTGAGGCCTTCTGGAGTTTCCTGGGGCCTCCTGGAGCCTCTTGGGACATCCTGTGGCATCTTGAGTCTTTCTGTGGCCTCCTGATGCCTCCTGGGACCTCATGTGGTCTCCTGGGCCTCCTGGAGCCTGTTGGAGCCTCCTGTGGCATCCTGAGAAGAATCTGCGCCCACGAGCCTGGCCACCAAAACAAGCAAACCGATCGAGACATCCTCAAAATCTGGCCCACCTGGGGGGTGAAAATGAGCGCCTCGCTCGAGACATCCTCCAAATCTGCTCCGAAAGCGAAGGATGTTGGGCCCAGAAACAGGCAAACCGCCTGAGACATCCCCACAAAATGGCCGCGAACGAGCCCGTGCAAACACCCCTGGCGGCTCCCCTTAGGGGTGCTGAAATGAGCGCCTCGCTCGAGACATCCTCCAAATCTGCTCCGAAAGCGAAGGATGTTGGGCCCAGAAACAAGCAAACCGCCTGAGACATCCCCACAAAATGGCAGCGAACGAGCCCGTGCAAACACCCCTGGCGGCTCCCCTTAGGGGTGCTGAAATGAGCGCCTCGCTCGAGACATCCTCCAAATCTGCTCCGAAAGCGAAGGATGTTGGGCACAGAAACAGGCAAACCGCCTGAGACATCCCCACAAAATGGCCGCGAACGAGCCCGTGCAACCACTCCTGGCGGCTCCCCTTAGGGGTGCTGAAATGAGCGCCTCGCTCGAGACATCCTCCAAATCTGCTCCGAAAGCGAAGGATGTTGGGCCCAGAAACAGGCAAACCGCCTGAGACATCCCCACAAAATGGCCGCGAACGAGCCCGTGCAAACACCCCTGGCGGCTCCCCTTTGGGGTGCTGAAATGAGCGCCTCGCTCGAGACATCCTCCAAATCTGTGTATGAGTAAGTCTGTGTATGAGTAAGTCTGTATATGAGTATGTCTGAGTGTGAGTAAGTCTGAGTATGAGTAGGTCTGAGTATGAGTAAGTCTGAGTATGAGTAAGTCTGTGTATGAGCAAGTCTGAGTATGTCCGACAGGAGGGGAGGAGAAAAGAGGAGGAGGGAAGGAGGAGGAGTAGGAGGCGTCCAAGTAATAATTATTCACTGCGTGGAGCTCCCCATATGTGCATCTACTCGCATGGACCTGTCCGCCGTGAATGTCTAGGCGCAAGAGCTTTCGAATATTAACGGGCTTCAGTTGTGACGGTCTGGACATCAATCTAACTGCGAATGAATTGGAGTGTGAATGAGCCTCAGTAGTACGAGCGCGTCTCTGTGCATGAGCCTGGGGCCTCCTGGGGCCTCCTGAAACCTACTGGGGCTTCCTGGGTTCTCCAGGAGCTTCTTGGGACCTCCTGGGACCTCCTAGGAAGGTTTCGTGCCCCAGGAGAGGCGCAATCTATAGCAACAGACGTACCTAAAACATTGCGGATTAGAGCCACAGGAGAAGGGCAATCTATAGGAACACGCGTAAAACACCAAGGATTCGTGCCCCAGGAGAGGCCCAATACATAGTAACATGAGTAAAACATTTAGGATTGTGTACACAGGAGAAGGACCATCTATAGAAACATACGTAGAACATCAAAGAATCGTGCTCCAGGTGAGGCCCAATCGATAGGAGCATACGTAAAACACATGGGATTGGAGCCACTCCTGTTGCCTTCTGAGGCCTCCTGCTCCTGGGGCCTCTCGGGGCCTCCTGTTGCCTTCCGAGGCCTCCTGGCGCTTCCTGTTGCCTCCTGGGGCCTCCTGTGGTTTCCTGAGGCCTTCTGGAGCTTCCTGGGGCCTCCTGGAGCCTCTTGGGACATCCTGTGGCCTCTTGAGTCTTTCTGTGGCCTCCTGATGCCTCCTGGGACCTCATGTGGTCTCCTGGGGCCTCCTGGAGCCTGTTGGAGCCTCCTGTGGCATCCTGAGAAGAATCTGCGCCCACGAGCCTGGCCACCAAAACAAGCAAACCGATCGAGACATCCTCAAAATCTGGCCCACCTGGGGAGTGAAAATGAGCGCCTCGCTCGGGACATCCTCCAAATCTGCTCCGAAAGCGAAGGATGTTGGGCCCAGAAACAAGCAAACCGCCTGAGACATCCCCGCAAAATGGCCGCGAACGAGCCCGTGCAAACACCCCTGGCGGCTCCCCTTAGGGGTGCTGCAATGAGCGCCTCGCTCGAGACATCCTCCAAATCTGCTCCGAAAGCGAAGGATGTTGGGCCCAGAAACAGGCAAACCGCCTGAGACATCCCCACAAAATGGCCGCGAACGAGCCCGTGCAAACACCCTGCGGCTCCCCTAGGGGTGCTGAAATGAGCGCCTCGCTCGAGACATCCTCCAAATCTGCTCCGAAAGCGAAGGATGTTGGGCACAGAAACAGGCAAACCGCCTGAGACATCCCCACAAAATGGCCGCGAACGAGCCCGTGCAACCACCCCTGGCGGCTCCCCTTAGGGGTGCTGAAATGAGCGCCTCGCTCGAGACATCCTCCAAATCTGCTCCGAAAGCGAAGGATGTTGGGCCCAGAAACAGGCAAACCGCCTGAGACATCCCCACAAAATGGCCGCGAACGAGCCCGTGCAAACACCCCTGGCGGCTCCCCTTAGGGGTGCTGAAATGAGCGCCTCGCTCGAGACATCCTCCAAATCTGTGTATGAGTAAGTCTGTGTAAGAGTAAGTCTGTGTATGAGTATGTCTGAGTGTGAGTAAGTCTGAGTATGAGTAGGTCTGAGTATGAGTAAGTCTGAGTATGAGTAAGTCTGTGTATGAGCAAGTCTGAGTATGTCCGACAGGAGGGGAGGAGAAAAGAGGAGGAGGGAGGAGGAGGAGTAGGAGGCGTCCAAGTAATAACAAGAACCCCATCTTAGGATATGGGGAACAAGAACCCCATTTTAGGATATGGGGGAAAACAATATGCACCGGTGGGGGGGATCGACAATGATTATTCTTCAGAAGTGAAAATCCCACCAGCCCTTTGGGCGCGAGTGGTTTAGAGAGCCCGCTCTGTCCTCACCCCCCCTTCTTCCCCTTCGGGGAGCTCCCCCTACCCCCTCCCCTGGACCTGGAGAGGGCGGGCCGAGTGGTGGCTGGGGGGTCTTTTTCGACTCCTGGGAGGGCCAAAAAACGACGACCCTCACGAGGATTCTGGCCCCCAGGGGGGGGGGGGTTGGCGCCTCTACTCCTCTTCGAAGCAGAAATCATTGATTTTACTAGAGTTTTGGCCCCATTTTGGACTTCTGAGGGGGCCGCGCTCATCGTCCTTCATAGCAAAATCATTAATTTTACCAAGGTTTTGGGCTCATTTTGTCTTTCTCAGGGGGCAGCTCTACTTTGCGCTTCTGAGGAGGTCGCAAGAGGCCCCAAGATGGCCCCAAGAGGCCCTCAGGAGGCTCCAAAGAGGCCTCCAAGAGGCCCCCAAGAGGCCCCCAAGAGGCCCCAAGAGGCCCCCAAGAGGCCCCAAGAGGCCCCCAAGAGGCCCCCAAGAGTCCCCCAAGAGGCCCCAAGAGGCCCCAAGAGGCCCCCAAGAGGCCCCCAAGAGGCCCCCAAGAGGCCCCCAAGAGGCCCCAAGAGGCTCCAAGAGGTCCCCAAGAGGCCCCACGAGGAGCCCGAACGACTCACGGACTCCGAACGACTCACACCAGGACGAACGACTCACACCAGGACGCCCCGAACGACTCACACCACGAGGAGCCCGAACGACTCACACCACGACGCGGGCCCCGAACGACTCACACCACGAGGAGCCCGAACGAGTCACACCAGGAGGAGGGGCCCGAACGACTCACACCAGGATGAGGGGCCCGAACAACTCACACCACGAGAAGCCCGAACGACTCACACCAGGACGAAGAGCCCGAACGACTCACACCACGAAGAGCCCGAACGACTCACACCAGGAAGAAGGGCCCGAACGACTCACACCAGGACGAGAAACCCCAAACGACTCAAATCACGAGGAGCGCTTTCTCTCCCTCCTCCTCCGCCTCGTCCTTCTCCCGCTCCCCCCACAAGGAGGATGTACAAGGAGGCGGGAGGAAGGAGGAACAGGGGAGATATGCGGGCCCAAGCGGACACACGCCTGACAAACACGACTGTCGGCATGCTTCGCAAGAGTTGCTGCTGTGAGATGGGCTGGTGGGGATACGCGAAGCGTAAAGAATTCAACAACAACGGTATCAACATCATGATCACCATCCGTCATGCCCGCGTCTTCTTCCATGATGATCCTCACCAGTTCTGATCCTGAGGCTCCAAGTCTGCAACAGCTTCAAGGATGGAGGGGGGGCGGTGTCAAAATGGTGCTCTCGTTTTAGCGCCGCGTACATTCTTCTTGCAAGTTAACAGCAGCTTGAAGGATGGAGCACAAGTCCTTCTCTGAAAGCGGCCCTCGCCCTAAGCGCCGCGCATATTCACCCTGAAGATCTGCAACATATGCAAAGATGGAGGGGGACGCTTTCAAAGCGTGGTGCTCGCCACTGTGCCGCGCAAACTCGTCAAAGTTTGCAGCAGCTTCAAGGATGGAGGGCGGTCCGTTATCAAAATGTGGTTCGTGCCTTAGCGCCGTAAGGATCAGATGCCGATTACAAATTGTGGCTCGCGCCGTGGCGCGGCGCACACTCGTCTTGAAAGTTTGCAGCGGGTTCACGGACTGAACACTGCCCTTCTTGTAAATGTGGCTCTTGCGCGCAGCGTACATTCGCCTTGAAATATTGGCATGGCTTCAAGGATAGAGGGCGGCTCTTGTTTAAAATAATGCGTTCGCCTCACCGCCGCGCACGTTCGTCTCAAAGTGCGCCACAACCTCGAAGGATGGAAGAGGGGTCACTTCCAAACTGTGCCTCCCCCCATAGCGCAGCGCACAGTGGCCTTCAAAATCTGCAGCAGCTTCAAGGATGGAGGGCGGTCCCGTGTCACAGTGTGGTTTGCGCCGTAGCGCCGCGCACTTTTTCGCCGGCGGCTAGGCAGGGTCACTGCTCTGGCGAAAGGAGCGAAACGGGGCAGGCGTTACGCGAATTGCGCAACCACGCAAGAAGGCGGGGGGGGGAGAAGGACAACGGGGCGTAGCGCCACGAACAGTCGTCCCTGAGCTGGCAGCCGTTGTCCAAATCCCGTCCTCGCCGGAGCGCCGCGCAGAGTCCATTGCACAGTCTGGAATAGCCTCGCGTGGGCAAGACGGCTCCTTCTCCATGTGGGCGTCTCGCCTTGGCACCGCGCACGTGGGTCGCAAAGCCCTGCAGCAGAAGCATGGAACGCTGGTCGTTGCCAAACTGGGGCTGTCGAGGCGCCGCAACGCCGTAACGTTTAGAAGGGTGGGGAACGGCTCGCTTTCAAGACGGGGTGCTCGCTGGAGGCTCGGCCAACCCTGAGGGCCCAAGCCGCCAACACAAGCAGCCCTGCACGTATCCAGGGCGGCTCGTTTACAGTCGGGACCTTGACCTAAGGAACCCAAAATTCGCCGGCCCAACGGGCCAGAGGCGTGCTAAGATCTCCGGTGACTGCTTTACAATCTTTCTACTTCGCGCGCGCGGGGCGGCCCCTGGGGGCCCCCGGGCGGAAAGTACCCCGGCAAGGTCCCGAGAGAGTCCCGGGAGGAGTCACCAGGGCGCTCCAGCAGCGCACCAACGCGGCTCCGAGACGTCCCCGAGAGCCCCAAGAAGGGCCAAGAGGCTTCCAAGAGGCCCCCAAGATGCTACATGAGGGGTCCGAGATGCCACAAGATCGCTCCAAGACGCCCACGATGGCCCCCAGACGCCCCAAGAGGCCTCCAAGAGCACTCCCGAGAGGGCCCCAAGAGGCAAAATTCACTGCTTTTCCTTAGGTTTTGGAGAGATTTTGGCGTTTCCACCTTTTCGGCTTCACGACACCCCAAGACGGCCCAAGAGGCCCCCAAGACCGCCCCAAGAGGGCCCAAGAGGCCCCCAAGAGGGCCCCAAGACGGCCCAAGAGGGCTCCAAGACGGCCCAAGAGGCCTCCAAGACGGCCCAAGAGGGCCCCAAGAACGCCCCAAGAGGGACCCCAGGGGGGGAACACGAAACAATATTTCGAGCCCTCGGCCCTCAGAAGTCCCCAGGAGGCCCCAAGAGGCCCCTAAGAGGCCCCAAGAGGCCCCCAACAGGCCCTCAGGAGGCCCCCAAGAGGCCCCCAAGCGGCCCCAGGAGGCCACCCAAATGCCCCCCCCAACACGCAAGCAAGTGCCAGCGACGCTACACTATGGGCCGGCGGAATGAGCGAAGCGATTCAATAAGGAGCGAGGCCCCATTTTTCCATAAGTTAAACTTCGATTTCCGATCGAAAACATGAGGAAAGCCTGAGGCAAGCTGCGAAACACTTGAGGAACGCGGAGCCCCTCCCCAACGAAAAGGGTTCCTTCTTCAGGGCCCCGACTGTACTCCTCTTCGGGCACACGCGGACCCGTGGATCCGGCGCGTGGGCGCCTCCCGAAGCATGAAACCTATGCCGCCCGATCTGGCGACGGGGCGCACCGATTCCGAAAACTTGTAACTTATACGGTGTGTGGGGGGAGGGAGAGACTGCCGATTCCTTCTTCAGGGCCCCGACTGTACAGAAGGATGGTCCGCTCGAGCGCGCGGCCACG
This sequence comes from Prorocentrum cordatum, assembly GCA_963575745.1. Lineage (NCBI taxonomy): Eukaryota > Dinophyceae > Prorocentrales > Prorocentraceae > Prorocentrum > Prorocentrum cordatum. Next base: position 69,012 of record CAUYUJ010019461.1, read on the forward strand.
AGTGCAAGGCGCACGCAAAAGCCACACGCACGGGAGAGCTGTCCTCCTCCTGAAGGGGGGGGGGCGTCGCTGGACACCTCCCTTATGAGGGGGCCCCAGGACCCACAAATAAATGCACACAGATAAAGATATTCCCCATATTTTCCTATAAGTTCTGGGTTTCTGTCTTCCCCCCACTTCCCATATTTTCCCATACTTTCTGGGGAATCGAGGATGAATTGTGTCTGTGTGTTTCTTTTCCTCCTGACCTTCACTGTACGAACATGGCTTTCGCGTTCCAGACTGCGCGCCAGAAATACGCGGGGCAGGTCCTTTTCAAAGCGGGCCCTCGCCAAAATGGCGGGCCCAGCTGTGCTCATCATTCCAGGGGGGCCTGTCCTGTGGTGGCCAGTAAACTTGTAGGAACGTATAGGGAGGGGACGAGCCGCTGCAGCGCAGCATCGTTGATGCATCATTGAGTTACCCTGGCCCTCTTCGTACGCATCATCTTCTTCCTCCTGTTCCTTCTCTCGCCCAGCGCGGTGGGCGAGAGAGGGTCCCGAATGCTGCGGCCCAGAGCCTGCGGAGAACGCCCGCGGCGCTCGTCTGGATCCGCCGCTCCCACGCTTCCAGGGGAGACTCGATCCAAACGCTTCCTCATCGGCCTCCTCCTGGTCGCCGACCTCCTCGTCATCATCGCCATCAGCATCTCTCTCATCCATCCGTGCAATCGTCCTCCGAACCATCCTCATATACCTCATCCTCATTATGCGCATCATCATCATCATCATCATCATCATCATCATCATCATCATCATCATCAGCAGCATCAGCATCATCCTCATGATCATCACCGTCATCAGCATCACCACCATCATCAGCTTCATCATCAGCATAATCATCCTCATCATCATCATCATCCTCATCATCATCCTCATCATCATCATCCTCATCATCATCATCATCATCATCAGTATCACCATGATCACCAGCACCACCATCATCATCAGCATCATCATCAGCAACAGCATCATCATCAGCATCGTCATCGCCACGACCACCACCATCAACATCATAGTCATAACAGCCGCATACGCATCCTCGCCATCAGCATCATCATCATCCGAAGCATCCACATCATCAGCACGAGTATCATCATCAGCAGCAGCACAATTACCATAAGCATAATCATCAACATCATCAGCATCAGCATCAGCATCATCAGCATCATCCTCATCACCATCAGCATTTCTCTCCTCCGTGCAATCGTCCTCCGAATAATCCTCATATGCCTCATCCTCATCATCCGCACCACCCTCATCATCATCAGCATCATCATCATCAGCATCATCAGCATCATCAGCAGCAGCAGCAACATCATCATCGCCATCAGCATCACCTGCATCATCAGCATCGGAAGCATCATCATCAGCAGCACCAGCTTCCTCATCATCAGCATCAGCATCATCAACATCAGCATCAGCATCATCATCAGCATCGTCATCGTCATAATCATCATCATCAGCATCATCAGATTAACCAGTATCATCATCAGCACCATCATCAGCACCATGATCATAAGCAGAATCAGACTCATCATCATAATCAGCATCGTCATCATCATCATCATCATTAGCATCAACGTCATCCTCATCATCATAATCATCAGCGTCATCATCATCATCATCATCATCATCATCATCATCATCAGCATCATCAGCATCATCATAATCATCACCCTTCCCTGCCTAAGCCACTGTTCCTCCTCCTCCCCCTCCGCCGCCTTCTCCTCCTCCTCCTCCTCCGTTGCCTCCTCCTTCTTTATCCCTCGCTCCGTCCCTTGCTGCTGCTTCTGTCTCTCTCCCTCTCCCTCCATCCCACCCTCCAACCTCCCTCCCAAACCCCTGCTCCGCTTCCACCTCCTTTACCCATCGCTCAGGCTGTAAGGGTTGGATTGTTTGAGCCCGTCTGTATAGTACGGGACGCTCCTGAGATCGAAATTTCATCAAGTATGAGTGCTGGTTCTCCTCCTCTCTCCACCTCCTCATCAAGCTCCACCTCCACATCCACCTTCTACTCCTCATCATCCTGACCACCACCACCACCACCATCACCACCCTCCTCCTCGTCCTGCTCCTCCTGCTCCTCCTCCTCCTCATCATCATCCTCATCCTGGGTACCAAGGGCGGCGTAAGCCCCTGTGGCTGAACTCGCCCGCCGCGCCCTTCTCGAGGGCAGCCACGGCCTGCGCGAGGCTGGCACTCAGCCTCCTCATCCGCCTGCTCCTGCTCCTGCTCCTGGTCCTCCTCCTCTTCTGTTTCCTTATCAAGAACTCCTCCCTGTTGCACCACGAAGCCAGTCGGAAGAGCGGGCCGGGCGTTTCGCCTGCGACTTCCTCATCATGTATGAGCCAAAAGCTAAAAAACTGGCAACTGTTTCACACATGGAGGGCGGGTCGCTTCCAAAATGCGGCTCTCGCCCCAGCGCCGCGCACATTCGTTTCAAACATTTGCGAAGGGTTTCACCGAATGAGGGCGGTTCGTTTTCAAAATGTAGCTATGGCCTTAGCGCCGCACGCATGCATTGTAAAACATCTGCTAGAGTTCCATGGATTGAGTGCGATTCGTTTTCAAAATGTGGTTCTCGCCTCAGCGCCGCGCATATTCGTTCTAACAACTGCCAAGCGTTTCAAGGATTGAGGGCGATTCCTTTTCAAAATGTGGTTATCTCGTTAGCGCCGCGCACATTCGTTTCAAATAGTTGCAGGAGCTTCACGGATTGAAGGCATGGGTAACGTACAGGAATTGGTACTTTGGAGCGACTCTGGATTGTCAGGGCGCAGCACTTACGGTGAATCGCAGTGTTGACGCCTCAGGAATTGCGTTCTGGCACGATCCAGGATCGTCAAGACGCAGAGGTCAGGTTGACTCATGGCATTGATGCCCTGAGAATGAGGTTTTGGCACGCCTCAGGATTTTCACACAAGTGTCCGCCAACGGGGCACTTCCCTCAGAGGAAATGAACCCTCGCAGGGGCGTATGGAGAGAGAACTTGGAGGGAGGGTGGATTACAGCATCGTCGATGAGTCTTGGGTTTACACTGGTCCTCATCGTCCTCCTCGTCCTCCTCATCCCTCTCATCCACGTCCTTCTTCTCTTCATCCACCTATTCCCCTTCCTCCTTCTCCTCCTCCTCAACATCACCACCAGCAGCATCATACTATTCATCAGCATCAGCATCAGCATCAGCATCATCGCTTTCATAACCCATCATCAGCATCATCGTCATCAGCATCACCATCATCAGCAGCAGCATCATCATCAGCATCATCAGCATCATCATCAGGATCAGCATCATCATCATCATCATCATCATCATCATCATCATCAGCAGCAGCAGCAGCAGCATCATAATCCTCATCCTCCTCCTCCTCCTCCTCATGATACTCACTCAGCACCACCATCAGCAGCAGTGTCAGCAACAGCATCAGCATCCTCCTCTCCTCCTCCTTCTTGG
>CAUYUJ010019461.1:77506-80006 GCA_963575745.1 Prorocentrum cordatum
GTCAGAAATACTGCCATCGTGCTACCGCGAGGAGCGCAAGATAGTGGAGGGCAGAAAACCCACCCCCATAATCATCACCCCGACACGCGAAATCGTTTAGTAAACGCGCCCAAGGGAGGAATCGAACAAGGCAGGACTGTTTAATAAACGCCCGGGGCCGTTTGGTACATACGCCAATTGTCCGGTCCGGGTGGTTGTTCCCTGGAGGTAAGCAGTAAAGGGGCGTTGCTGGTCACGGCCAGCCTCGGCCGCGAACAGGTTCCCTGGCCCAGATCTAAGAGGAAAGCCCGAAGACCAGGACCTCTTCTGGACCCAGTGGTCGTCGTTCCCACGTCTGGACTTCACTGCCATCTCCCCCCTGCCGGGTGTGTCAGCACGCCCCCGCCCCCGTCGCGCGCAGCGCTCACGAAGAGAACCTCAACAGCTGCTGGTCTCCATGTTGTGCTCGATCGTAGCGTGGACGGCCCCTCCAAGAGTGGCGTTCCCGCGGTGGCGTTGGCCACATTTCCAAATCGCTCGCTTGCCCCCGTCGTTCAGAACGGCGCTATCGCCCCAGCTTGGGCCAAACTCCAGGATCCGATTCCTCCTCGGCGTTGCTGTTCCCCTCAACTCCCCCTTTCCGACCTCCTCTGAGCCTTCTGCTCCTCCTGCTCCTCCCGCTGCTCCTCCGCCTCCATCTGCTTCATCCTCCGCCTCCAATGTACAACAGCTCCCCTTCCAGACTACACAGGGAACGATGGGCCATAACTATCCTGCCAAGGCCATGTGGGAATCAAGGCTCTCTAGAACACCCTAGCGGGTGGCTGGATAGTTATTTGCCAGAGGATCGAAAGTTATTTGCCAGAGGATTGTACTTGGTAGATTGTCTGGTCTTACTCTGGTCATTTGATCTCCATTCTCAATGGCTGGAACGCTCATCGACGACATGTCTGGTTGAAGGTCTCTGGTAAGCGAATCTACCGCAATAGGTGTACGCACGTGCGCGAAGGCGCCCGACCCTGGAGGAGGGGAGGGCGCGCGCGCAGACCTTGCCACCTACGAGCAGAAAGAGAAGCTGCGCAACAATCAATGACCAGCGGCGGCAAACCTCAAAGACGGCGGCGGCGGAAGACGGCAGGGATGGAGCCATGCTAACTTAGGTCGGGCGTGTCCCCCTACAGGCGGATGTTGAACGAAAAACAAAGCATAACTCAAAACAATGCTCCTGATAAAGTCAAGACTTATCGAAAAGTCGTCCCCCGAGTATTGGTTTACTAGTCTTGGATATTCCTCCTGTAGAGGAACAGGCCCGATGTAGTACAAACTCAGATAATAAAAAAAGAAATAACCAAAAAAAAAGACAACAACAAAAACAACAAAAAAAACAAAAAAAAAAAAAAAAAAAAAAAAAAAAAAAAAAAAAAAAAAAAAAAAAAAAAAAAAAAAAAAAAAAAAAAAAAAAAAAAAAAAAAAAAAAAAACGACGCACTGGGAGCGGCTCGGCCAGGAGGTCTTTCGCCCCTCGCCCTCCGCGGGTGCGACGAAGGAGGGGGACAAGAAGAGGAAGGGGGAGGAGAAGGAGGAGGAGGGGGAGGAGGAGAAGGAGGCGGAGGAGGAGGAGGAGGAGGAGGAGGAGGGAGGAGGAGGAGAGGACGAGGAGGAGGGATGAGGAGGAGGAGGAGGAGGAGGAGGAGGAGGAGGAGAGGCACACCGTGGCCCGAGGCACGTGCGCGGACGAGCGTGGGGGGCCAGCGGACGTGCTGAAACAGGAGGGGGGGGGCGATGAAACGTGGGAGATGCGGAACCCCCGTCAGGATCGGGTCGGGCGAAAGGGGGGGATAGCAAAGGGGGGGGGGTGAGAATCAGCTCACGTAGCTGATTTTCCTGGCGCCTCCCGGCGCCGGAGGCGGCTATGTATCGAGGAATGGGCCCATCGGTGGGCCGAAACCAGCTGCATGCAGCAAATTTCGTAACCCCCCCTGTCCCAATCCCCCCCTTTCGCCCGGCCCGACAGGATCAGGTCGGGCATGTCCCCCTACAGGCAGATTTTGGGTGGAAAATCAACCGTACCCCCAAAAATGCTCAAACAGCATCCAGAAATGCAGTGATTTCAGTCGACCCGTGTAGTTAGGATGCGCGATAAGGATGCAAGGGCCTTGGAGGCCCATTTCGAAGCTTTGCGAGCGGCGCGCGGCCAACGGACCGAGGAGGCGAGGATGCAAGGGTACCCTTGGGAACGTCGCCCATCCTTACTATGCGGGTTGACTGTAGGTCGGGCATGTCCCCTTACAGGCGGATTTTGAGCGGAAAATTAAACATACCACCGAAATGCTCAAAACATATTCAAAAATTGTCCGAAAATCGTCCCAATCATAATTCTTACTATTTTTGAATATTCCTCCTGTAGAGGGACAGGCCCGACTTAACGCCAGGACAATCATCCAGCCCATGTAGTCGTCACCCCCCCTCTTGGACACCGCCGACTCCCCCGTCCGCCCTCCCACCCCCCTTGACTCAAGGGC
>CAUYUJ010019461.1:84349-96913 GCA_963575745.1 Prorocentrum cordatum
TACTACTACTACTACTACTACTACTACTACTACTACTACTACTACTACTACTACTACTACTGCTGCTACTACTGCTACTGCTGCTACGAGTAATACAAATAATAATAGCAAGAGTACTAGTATGAATACTACTACTACTACTACTACTACTACTACTACTACTACTACCACTACTACTACGACTACGACTACCACTACTACTACTATACTTACTACTATTACTATACTAATTACTACTTACTACACTACTACTACTACTACAACTACTACTACTACTACTACTACACACTACTACTACTACTATACTACTACTCCTACTACTAATACTACTACTACTTCTACTACTTCTACTACTTCACTACTACTTCTACTACTTCTACTACTTCTACTACTTCTATTACTACAACTACTACTATTACTACTGCTACCTATACCAATACTTCTACTACTACTACTACTACTAGTAGTACTACTACTCTACTACTACTTACTACATTACTACTACTATACTACTATACCACTACTAGACTACTACTACTACTACTATAAACTTACTACTTACTACTACTACGACTACTCCTACGACTACTACTACTACTACTACTACTACTACTACAACTACCACTACTACGACTACGACTACGACTACTACTACGACTACTACTACTACTACTACTACTACTACTACTACTCCGACTACTACTACTACTACTACTACTACTACTACTACTACTACTACGACGACTACTAGTACCACTACTACTACCACTACTACCACTACTACTACTGCTACTACTACTACTACTACTACTACTACTACTACTACTACTACTACTAGTACTACTACAAGTACTACGACTACTACTACTACTACTACTACTACTACTACTACTACTACTACCACTATTACCACTACTACTATTACTAATACCAATACTATTACCAATGGTAGTACAACGGCAACAACTAGCACAACGACCACTACTACCACGAATATTCGAACGACAGAGGAGGGAAGATGCTGTCTCATACAATGACCCTCTGGCGAAAACGCACGGGATTCGTGCCTTCTACAAGTTGTCCTGAAGATGAGATCCACCAGGAGAAACAGCCCCCCCCAAAGAATAACCAGCATGGCGAACAAAACTGGCAAATAATTCGGCCGCCGACCATCCATCACCACCCTGCCAAGCCAGAGTTTCGAAGAGAAGAGAAAGGACCAGCACTAACAACCTCCTGCGGCGATGGCGTACAGGCCGCAGCCTCCTCCAAAAAGGTGCAAACTCAACCAACATGCTGGATCGGGAGTCGGACAAGGGATCGGGTGCACTAGGTCATTCTGGTTTGTGTGTGGCGCCCGGGCGTCGCCTGGCTGGCTCGCCAATTTATAACAACTTATCAGGGGGTCCTTTCTTCGCCCTGAGGACTTGTCAAGAGGTATTTTGCGGAGGCCGCCGTGCCAGCATGAGCTCTGTGACTGGCTAGCTACTCCCGCCGTCGTCACTCCTGGACCGTGATTACGGACGCACGGAACAGTCCCGCATTCCAGCGCTTTGAGTAGGCGACGGTAAGGCAATCAACTCCCCACCATAATGTAAAGAGCTGTATGTGAAACAATTGGCTCGTGTCTCCCAACTTCGTCTCTGACCAGGCCCCTGGAAATTTGTGGATGGGGGCCGCTGTAACCTTCACGACCAACGACCGAAACTCACCGACGTTAGACGGCCCGACGATCCCGACAACTCCGCTCAGGTCGGTCACCCCACTCCTCTGCCTCCGAACTGTAGGCTGCAAAACAAGACTCGATGCGGACACTCCTGGATGCCTGAGCGCAGCCTCAAGCGTCACGCTTTTTCGCTCGACCAGCTGCAATAACCGATGGAAGAACTGCCTAATTTGCACTCCCTGAACCGGGACCAGTCTCACCCCATCTAGTATGCTCCCATTTTTGCTCTCGCCGCGCTTGCTGTCGCTGCTTCCACCCCTCGACCTGGAACCCGCCGGCACCTCGAGGAGCTCCAGAGCCGCCCATTCCAGGTGGGCCCCTCGGCGCGGGTTTGTGCTTGAGCACCCCTTTCCGTTCTCGATGAGCGCCCGAGCGATCAATTACTGGAGCTGGCTGTGCTCGCTGCTCATCGCGATTGTGATGTTGGCCAGCTCAGGTTTGCCCTCCTTCGCATTGGCGGGCTTGCACTTGAGGTGCACAACTTTGCCCACCCAGCAGGTCAGGTGGCGCCCCTCCTTCTGCTGTCACCTTGGTCCCCCAAAACGTGTTGAGAGCGGTTTCCATGCCGTCCTCGAGGTTCGTGAAGCTGCCGGTGCTTTGTAATAGCCATACGAATGCTTGCACACACGGGGGGCCCACGCGCTCCTGGGCGGCGGGGTCGTTCTTGGCAGTCTCGGTGGCCTCGCGGTAAACACGTCCCCGTTCAAGCATGGCGAATGCGACCCCGCTGGCCATGACGGTCAAGATGGCGCCCACAGCATGCCCGTATTCTCGCGGATCTCGGCGGCGCTCGCGAGCGACATCTTGGCACACACAAGCTTGAATGATATACACTGCAACTTCATAACAGTGCACATCTGTGAAAATGCTTCCTTTCTTCCTCCTCTCCCTCTCTCCCCCCTGCAAGTCTTCTCTCCTCCGCCTCTACCTACTCTTCCTCCGATGCCTCCGCCCTCGCTCAACCTCTCCCTCTGGCTCCTCACCTCCTCTACCTCCTCGCCCTGCCCTCAGCTCCCCGGGGGCGCGCTGCCGGCGCTTTCGGCCGGCCCCCTTCCGCGGCGCCCCTCCAGGATCGCCTTGCGCGTGGCGACGGCCCGCCACAACAGGCCGGCGCCCACCTCCTGCGTTCCAAGCCGGTCGGCCAGAGGAGGCGCCGCTGCAGCGCATCCTTCGGCCGGCCCACGGGCCTGATCTCCGCCTCGCAACGCCAGACCACGCGCTCGAAGTCCGGCGCCTCGTTCCTCCCACAGCGGGGGCAATGTTCCTGCACTGCTGCTCGCCCTTCTCGTCGTTGTCCTCGTCCTCCTCTCTCCTCTCTGCCCTTCGCCGCCTGCAGGTGCGCCGGCGAGACAAAAGCTCAAGACATCACGCTGGCCGCGTGCGCGCTGCCCTCTGCCAGAAGCCTCGCGGCTTCGCAGCGCCGCTCGCGCTGCTCGAGTCGGCACAGAGGCGCATCGACGCGGCTCTGCCCCCGCCACCTCCCGAAGAGGTTCGCGCGCCAGCCTTCCCGGAGCACGTGCTCGAGGCGTCCTTTGCACTCAGACCAGCGCTCGCTGCCCTTGCGCAGGCTGAGAATGACGCCCGCGACTGGGCGCCCCAATTCCCACTCGGTGCGTTCCTGCCAGCCGCGGCCCTGCAGGAGAGCGTGGATCCGGCCAGGGCATCCCTCCTGCCTCCTCCAGGTTCCCATGCGTGGCCCGCCGCTGGCCCTTGCGGAGGGCGCGCCACGCTGCCATGAAGGCATTCGTCAGCAGGCGGCACGTGACACTGAGCCGGTGGCCACGGGAGATGGCCCGGAGGCGGGGGCCCCCTGCTCTGGGCCCCTGCCTCGCCCTCACGATCGCCGCCTGTAGCTGCGCCTCGCCCCTCCTGTTCATCTGCCTGTCGATCCAGCCGTACCCGGCGACTGCCAGCGCCTTGTTCGCCATCGTCGCCTCCTTCATCCTTCTGCAGACCGGCAGGCTCGCACTCTTTTCGAGCATCACCTTGGCCCTCCTCGGCCTCGTCTCCTCCTTCCTGGTGCACTTCCTTCCTCTTCCCCCATGGCGGCCGGCCCCCTTGCAGAAGCCCACCCCGAGGATCTCCGGGGCGTCCGTCACCGCGGCGTCCGGCGCGCCTGCTCTGAGCAGCTGCTTCTTGCCCGCGGCCGCCCGGCGGGCGTGCTGGGACTTCGCCTCGGTCTCCTTGAGGCCCAAGACGAGCGACCACTTCCTCCACTCCTCACCAACTGCCAGCAGCTCCTGCGCAGTGCTGGACTTCCACGACCTGTCGCCCACGAAGCAGGAGAGCTCCGCCCCGGGGAAGCGCGCCACGACGGCGGTGATCGGCAGGTGTAGGACCGCCACCATAGCTATCATGGACCACGGGTCGCCCTGGGTCAGCGAGGCGCCCACCTCCTCCGGCCGCCTGAGCGCGGCCCCTTGGCATTGCAAGTACTGGAGCTGTCCGGCCCACACCTGTTCCAGGATAGCGGCGACCGCGCGCGGGCACCCGAGCTTCCTCGACACCGCGACTGCCAGCTCGGGGTCGGCCCGGTCGAAAGCCAACGTGTAGTCATAGTCATAGTCCGGCCTTGCGTCCTCCAACTGCCCCCCCCCTCCACCATTTCTCCTGCCACGCTTGGGCGTCGGGCGACCTCAGCAGCACGCTGCCGAGCAGGCGCCGCCAGCAGCTCAAGATGGCGATGGGTCGCAGCGCCTGCACAGCTATGCCCCCATCCTTCTTTCTCCTTCCTTTGCCCCCCTTCGGGGGCATTACTTGCCGCGCCGTGCGCCACTCTGTGGGCGCGCAGCCCTGGCCCAGCATAAAATTGAAGACGTCAGCAAGGTGGTGGACCACCGCAGGGCAGTTGAGCGAAGCGAGCTCATCTCCGCGCCAGCCGTCAGCTCCTGGAGCGGACCCCCGTAGCCTGCCCATGGCCCCCCGCAGCTCCATGGGACACACGGGTCGCCAGATATCCTCCGACGCAGGCGGCAGCGCGTCCTCGACCCGTTGCTGCCATTCCTCCTGCGGCGCAAGCTCGAGCCCCCAGACTCCCCTCCAGTGCCGCGCCAGCAGTGCAAGCGCTTCCTGCTCAGTGGCGCTTTCTTCCCTGGCCTCGTCCTCCTCGCTCCTCGCCCCCCCTTCCTGCCCCTCGCCCTTGGGCCCCTCCTCCTTCCCCTCCGCGCGCACGCCCGTCGATGGAATCGCGCAGCCGCCTTCCACCCAGGCGCAGCATGCCCGGAGCGACCCTCGCAGACGGTTGCGCCACCTGTCGATGCGGCCCTGCCTCCGCTGCTTCCGGAGCTCCGCCAACTTCGCCTCGACCTCCTTCAACGTCACCAGCCGATTCTTCGTCAGCCCGATTCTCTCTTCGAGCATTCGCCCCTCGGCGCTCTCCTCGCGGCCTCTCCTCTGCAGCCACTGCATGTGCCGCATCCGCCCGCGCAGGTTGTCAAGCTGCTGGTCGCGCACCGAGAGGCCTGCGTGTTCTTCCTGGTGCTCCATCCTCGGATGCTTTCCGCCTCCTTTCCTGCCTCCTCCATTGCCCTCCTCATCGTGCTCCTGAAGAAGTGCTCGAGGTAGAGAGATGTCTGCTTCCACACGTCGTCCACCTGTTTCTGCATGGCGCCCATGTCCCGGGGCTCCTCCATAGCTGGGAAGCTCGGCGGAGCCATGGTCGCATAGACCTCCCGCTGCAGCTGACACCATCGCTCTGGTTCCACGTGTCCCGGGCAGCCCAAATTGGCCGACCTGCCCAGAATGCAATCCGGCTCACGCACGCCCCTGTCGCCCCGGACCACCTGCAGATGGGCAGCGACAACCCGGTGGTCCTTAACGAGATGTCCTCCGACGCCGGCTGCTTACAGCACGTCGGGTGCGAGGCTATGCAGTAATCGATGCACCTGCGCCCCTCCCAGCGCGTCGGAACGCAGCCCCCTCTGTCATCCAGCGCCGCCCGGAGACACGCTCCTTCTTCCCGGAGCAGATCCCACAGCAGATTCTCCCCAGGCTCGTCGTTGAAGCCGCCCGCAATGCACCAGGTGTGCTTACGGCTCAGCGTTTCCAGCAGCCCCAACACGAACGACATAGCCTCGTCCCTGGCCTTGCCGGGAGGCTGGTAGAGGTTGACTGCGACCAGGTCCTCGACCCGCACCGCCACCGCTTGCGCGTCCTCGCCCACCAGGTGGTCCAGCCGCCGGGAGCGCAGCGCCTCGAACACCAACGTGCCAACCCCACCAGTGGGTCTGCCTGCCCGGTGGGGCGCCGTTGATTGGGCAACGGCGCCTCCCGAAAAGTAGCTCCTGTAGCCGAACTTGCGCGCGCGGGCCTCGAATGCGGCGCAATCCTGGTCCGTGAGCCCCACCTCCTGCAAGAATACAATATCTATTTCTGCCTGGCTCGCCGCCTCCAGCGCCTGCCACGATGTCTCCCCCAGCCCTACGTTGACCGTCCACGTCGTGGCCCACGGCCGCCCCTTCTTTGACGCAGGGCCCGGGTGCGGCTCCACGTCCCCATCCTGTTCGAAGTTTCGAACCCACCCTCCAGCTACCGGCGGGGGGCGCACTGCGGTAGCCGTGCCCCCCCAGCACCTTCAGGATCGGGGCGCCTTGCACTCCCGCCCTGGCCTGCTCGGTAGCCTCTGCCTCTTCCTCCTCTCTGGTGCTTCCTCTTGCGGTGGCCTCCTCAGCGTGCTCGCTGGTGCCACGGCGTCCTCCTGTCTTCTCGCAGGTGGTTCGGCCGCCTCCTTCCTCCTGTGTCTCCTCGCGGGTCCTGTGATCTCCTCCTGTCTCCTCTGCCTCCTCTTACTTCCTCCTGCCTCTGCACTGGTGCTCGGAGCCTCCTCTCTTTTCCTCTGCCTCCGCACCGGCGCTCCGGCCTCCTCCTGGTCCTCCTCATGCTTTGCCAGCGGCCTGCAACCTTTGGCCGCCTCCTTCTTCCGTGATTGCCTGGGATTCCAATGTTTCCGTCTGTACTTGATCCTGTGCGCCAAAGCTTGGGCTCGCACGTGGCTCGTGCGCTCCCTGTACTCTTCGGCGCCCTCACCGGGACGTCTCCTGTAGGGAGCATACGTGTGCGCAACCGGGCACCAGTCATCGACCAAAAAGATCAAGAACCCCCTGTCGCACTCCAGCTTCCTCAAAGTCTCCCCCTCCCCAGCCCTCCCCACTCCGAGCCACCATTCCCGCAGCTGCGAACGCGCGCTGCTGTCCGTGAGCGTGTACTGGCGGTTCTGCTCGCATGAAAGCCCATGCCGGAGCTGCTTGGAGGCCACGCTGGCGCCCGCCACCGCGAACAGGCACCTCTTGCATCTGAACTGCGTCATGGTCACGCGAGTGCCGTCCTTCCTGTACTCCACGTTCTCGGCGTGGCCCCGGTACGGCAGCGCCACGAGGGCGTGTTCAGGGAACCGCTCCTGCTGCACCGCCAGGTTCCGCTTCATGACCACCTTCCTGCAGAACTCCTCGAACGACACGTCGTCGTGGCACTTTTGCCAATGGCTCCTCCTGCTCAGCCTCCCCTGCGCCCGCCCCAAGGTGGGGAGTCCCGCGTCGCACAGTCCGCATGTCCACTCCCTCTGCGCCGGAGGGAGCGCCGTCGTGGCCTCGATGAGGGTCGGCGGCGGCGCCCTGTTCCTCAGCAGCGCCTCCGCTTCCTCAGGATGCGCCTTCCGTAGGTGCGTGGCTTTTGAGACCCCAATTCGGCACTGACAGGGAAGACATGGGCTTGATACTGAAAGCGTTCAGCGTAAGTCGGGACCAAATCTGCGAGTACCGTAAAGGGGGGTACGTGCTCGTTGAGATGCTCCTGGAGCAGCTCCAAGGTTCGGGCCAGATGATCACAGAGGTGACATCCAACCCGATGCATTCGACCTCCGAAAATCTGGATCTCTCGACACATCGGCCACCTCTGGCAACACTCGACAACAAATGACGTTGGGCCGTCTTGGTACAACTGAAGGCTGTCAAGCAATAGGGAGACACGTCCGTCGTCACGATCGTCGGAAAAGGAAAAAGGAGGACTTGGAGGCGGCCAGGGGGTTTGAACTGGTTCGGACCCCAGGAAACGGTCAGGAGGGGGGAGTGAACCCAAACCCGCTCAAAATCTGTCCTCAGACCCCCGGATCCGTGTTTCAATATCCTGAAGCGCGAAAGCGGATCCCGGAGGCCGAAAAAGGCAAAAAACCTTCCCGAACCGAGACCCTCGAACCTGCCCGCCCTTCTAGCTGAACGCAACAAGTGCTGAGCCACCTCAGACCCCCAGACGGCTCCAAGAGGGAGGGACGACGGGGGGGGAGGGAGGGAGGGGGGGGGGCAGGGAGGGAGGAGGGGGGGGGGGAAGGAGGGGGGGGGAGGGAGGAGGGGGCGAGGGAGGAAGGGATGGAGGCAGGCAGGGAAGGCGCCACCCCCCTCCCCCTCGCGCCCGCCGGGCCCGCCTCGATGCTCTTCCCCAGGTCCCCGGCGCCGGTCTTGCAGTCCGCCGGCCCCGCGCCCGCGGGGCCCGAGGCTCGCGCGGCCGGCGCCCTCCCGTCCCAGGCCCAGCGCCTCTTCTCGGGTGGGCCGGCGGGGACGCAGCCAGGCCAGAGTCGGCGCAGCTCGATGCCATCCGAGGTGTGGGCCCAGGCAGCTCGTCGGCGGCGAGCGAGGGGGGGGACGTGAGAAGGAGAGGGCCTTCTCGGAAGGCTCGGGACTTCCTGGGCCTTCTGAGAAGTTGTCTGAGCCTTCCCCGAAGACAAGAAAACTTCTCGGAAGGCGCGAGGGCTTCTGGGAAGTCCCGCCACCTTCGGAGAAGGCCTTCTCCTTCTCGTTTCCCCCCCTCGCTCGCCGCCGAGATAGAGGCGGATCCAGAGATGCCAAGAGAAAACTGGACGAATCACGGAAGATCCAGCGCGGGCCGAGACACAGTAGAAGTGGTTAGACGCGATCTCCTCGGAGGTCTCCCGAATGGGGTCTCTTAAGTAGATGGGGGTCCGAGGATCGTGCCGCATCGCCAATGCATCGCCGATGCATCGACGAGACATCGACGACGTCGGCGATGCATCGGCGCCGCTGGCGTGGGAATCGGGCTCCACATCGAGCCGCATCGCCGGCCATCGGCGATGCGGCGCGATCTTCTGGCCCCGTCTGCTCGGACCCCATCCCTCTCAGCCCTCCCTCTCAGACCTCATCAGACCTCATCCCTCTCAGAGGGAGGGAGGCCTGGAGCTCTCCCTCTCAGACTCATCCCGACTCAGAGGGAGGGAGGCCTCCCAGAGGGAGGGAGGCCTGGACCTCTCAGACCTCATCAGACCTCATCCCTCTCAGATCTCATCCCTCCCGGGCCCTCAGACCTCCCTCTCAGAGGGAGGCCTGGAGCTCTCCCTCCCAGACCTCACCCCGTCGTAAGCAAGCATGGCGGGCGGTCGTTCGGCTGTGTTCGGCCTGCGGAGGTCCGGGCTGTTGCGCCAGGACAGTGACAGGATCACTGGGGATGAAGGGCCCCGGAGTGGTCGAGACCTGTGGGCGTGTACGCCTGTTAGGAGTCTGGCCCGGGAGGAGGAAGGAAGCGAACCCGTACAATCCAAGGATGCGTGAGGGAGTCCCTCCTCCCCTCGCGTCTGACTGTCCGCCCCCCTCCTGCTCAGAGGCTGGATGGGGCGAAGACCACCAGAGAGAGATCCACATCCTTCCTCCTCCCTCCCCCTCCTCCTCTGACTGTTTCCGCGCCATCCTGGGAGGTGGGAAAGGGAGGAAACGAGGTGGATCTATGCAGGTATCCTCCTCCCCTGAGGAGCCCCCCAATCCCCCTTCTCGTCCTTTCTGTCCACCCTGAATTCGACCACGACAAGGTTCGACCTCCGATCGGGATTCTGACGCTTCTCGCCCTTTGTTGTTAAGCCTCCTAAACGGGTCACAACTGGAAGCAGTCTGAAAAGCTGGTAGGGATGAACCTGGGAGGGCTCCCGACGGAGTTCTCAGCGGGTCCTGGCAGGCGCATTCACAGGACTCCGAATGTTGTGTTTGCCGTAGTACATTATGACAGGGATTGTCTCGGGCCTTCAAACATGGAGCTCTCGGTGCAGACTGAGCCATATATTCCAACATCGGTGCCTTGCCTCCCGTCGTTCAGAATGGCGCTCTCGACCAGTGCTGGCCAAATCGGATCCGAATCGGGCCTCGTCGCTGCCGCTCACTTCTTTTCTCCTCCTCCTCCGCCCTCCGCCGGTCGACGTGCTCATCATGTTCCTCTTCTTCCTGCTCCTCTAACTCCTCTTCCAATCAACTCATTGAATAAGGACGCACGAAAAGAATGCAAGGACCTTTGGAAGGCGTTGTCGATACTTTGCGAGCGCGGCGCGGCCAGAGAAGTCAGCCAAAGATGGCCGAAAAAAGGATGCAAGGGTCACTCTAAAAAGTTGCTCGTCCTTCTTATGCGGGTTGACCGTACATACCTCCTTCCTGATCCTCGTCCGCCTCCTCCTCATCCATCCCCTGCTCATCCGCCCCCTCCTCCTCCTCCTCCTTCTCCTCCTCCTCCTCCTTCTCCTCCCTCTAGCGGTTATCGTGTTCCTCCCGCTCTTGTTCCTGGTCCTGCTCCTCGTTCTCATTCTCCTCCTCCTGCTCCTCCTCCTCCTCAGCCTCCTCCTCCTCATCCACCTCCACCTACTCCTCTACTCCTCCTCCTCCTCCTCCTCCTCCTCCTCCTCCTCCTCCTCCTCATCCTCCTCCTCCTCCACCTCCACCTCCTTCCTGATGCTGTTCAGCATCCCGCTTGTTCGCCCCCCTCCCCCATCGACTGACTCTATCAGAGAAACTATGGATTCAGTTTGTGTCGGGGTTTAGGTTTTCTGCTATGCCTGGCGGCCCATAGGGGCCATGCGGATCGCGAGGAGGCGGAGGAGGAGGAGGAGGAGGAGGAGGAGGAGGAGGAAGGGCCATCTGTGGTTGTGGCTCCTCGCGTTTCTCCGGCCTGCCTCTCTCCCCTCCCCCTCCTCCCTCTCTCCCTAAACCCCCCTCCCTCCTCCTCCCCCCACCCGTCCCCCCGAAATGGGACGAACTACAACCGACTAATCCCAATTCCAACCGTGCGGAGCGAATTGCAACCATAAATGGGACCAATTACAACCATGGGATCTTCAGAAGTACTTCTTTCTTCTTCAGAAGTACTTCTTTCTTCTTCAGAAGTACTTCTTCTTCAGAAGTACTTCGATTCCTTAGGATTCCTTCTGATTCCTTAGGATTCCTTAAGATCCTTAGGATTCCTTAGGGTCCTTGGGATTCCGTGGGATCCTTAGGATCAGGACTCCTCCGGATTCCGTCAGGAATCCTTGGGAATATTTGCGAATCCATGGGAATCCTGAAAAATCCTTAGGGGAAGGGGGCGCTTTGGGGGCCTTCTTGAGGTCTCTTTGGGCCACTCTTAAGGCCCTCTTGGGGCCTTCTTGGAGCCCTCCTGGGGCCCTTGTTGACTTTTCTTGGCGCCCAAATAATCCCTAGAAGGGCCAACTTTCGAGGGCTGCAGGTGGGCCAATTATCCAGGTCAACACTACGAAAACTACTACTATTTCGACCTACTGCTACGACTTCTGCTACGACTACTACTGCTACAGCTAATACTACTACTCCTAATCCTACTACTACGACCACTACTATTATGTCCTGCTTCTACTGCTACGCCTACTGTTTTAAATAGTATTACTTCTACTGAAGCGACGCCGACTACAACAACAACAACAACAACAATCATTTTACCCGAACGCTCAGTGTTCTCACCAGTGCCAGGGTTTTCATGCGACGCGAGACAATACCCCCACTTCGTGGGGGGGCAGTTCAAGTTCTACCAAATATCCAAACGACTCTTCGCGACCACCCAAACCCAGCTTCCCGCCCTATGACGTTGGGACACTTCACTTCGTGGCGTGCGGACGACCGTGGCTACTACACTGGCGTGGGGTACACACCCACAGAACTTGGTCACTTATTCGGGGCGCGCGTGTGCCCAGCATCCTGCAATTGTGACATACAATCATGACACAGACAGGACAG
The DNA here is from genome assembly GCA_963575745.1 of Prorocentrum cordatum. NCBI lineage: Eukaryota > Dinophyceae > Prorocentrales > Prorocentraceae > Prorocentrum > Prorocentrum cordatum. The sequence continues at coordinate 96,080 of CAUYUJ010019461.1, forward strand.
AGATGAGAGACAGAGAGCAGACCAGGAGAGAGCAGAAAGAGCGGAGTGGTCACATTTTTGGGGCAAGTTCCTGAGATCGTCGTGTTTTTGTTGGTCTTGCGCGCGCGAATGTCCACTTTATTTTTTTTTGCAAGGGAGTATTGAAATTTGATTATGTTAGAACAAGAAAAAGTAGCTCGCGCGAGCTCATGTAACATAAATGTTGAAAAACCATTGGTTTTGTAGGAGTCGGACAGCGCGCGCGGGATGAAATTTGGACATTTTGTTTTGAAAAACCATTGGGTTTTTGATGTTTTTATGTTGAAATCGTTACGAAACCTAAGGTTCTGGAAGGATTTCGTCTTGCGCGCGCGAATGTCCACTTTACCTTATTTTTTGCAAGGGATTATTGAAATTTGATTATGTTAGAACAAGAAAAAGTAGCTCGCGCGAGCTCATGTAACATAAATGCTGAAAAACCATTGGTTTTGTGGGATTCGGACAGCGCGCGCGGAAGGACATTTTGACAATTTTTTCTTAAAAAAACCATTGGGTTTTTGATGTTTTTATGTTAAAATCGTTACGAAACCTAAGGTTTTGGAAGGATTTCGTCTTGCGCGCACGAATGTCCACTTTACCTTATTTTTTGCAAGGGATTCTTGCAATTTGATCAAGTAAGAACAAGAATTTTCATTTTTATTGTTTTTTGCAAGGGAAAACGGATTACAACAAAACAACCGGATCCGGACACAATCCACTTTTCTGAAGCTTTCGCTAGAAAATGAAGGAAATGAGGCTGCGGCCTAGGTTTTGGAAGGGGGTCGCGCACCAGGGGCCTCAACAATAATATTTCTT
>CAUYUJ010019461.1:99513-112013 GCA_963575745.1 Prorocentrum cordatum
CTACGACTACTGCTACGATTACTACTACTACTACTACTACTACTACTACTACTACTACTACTACTACTACCACAACTACCAGCTACGACTACCACTTCTTCTACTGCTAATAGTACGAGTACCACTGCTACTACGACTACTATTAGTACTACTACTACTACTACTACTACGACTACGACTACTACTATTACTACTATTACTACTACCACCACCACTATGACTACTACTACTACTACTACTACCACTTTTTCTACTATTAGTTTACTACGACCACTGCTACTACTACAACTACTTGTACTACTACTACAACTACTTTTACTACTACTACTACTACTACTACTACTACGACTACTACTACTACTACTACTACTACTACGACTACTGTTTCTATTACTATTACTACTACTACTACTACTACTACTACTACTACTACTACTACTACTACTACTGCTACTACTACTACTCTACTACTACTACTACTACTACTACTACGACTACTGTTTCTATTACTATTACTACTACTACTACTACTACTACTACTACTACTACTACTGCTACTATTACTACTACTACTACTACTACTACGACTGCTCCTATTACTACTACTATTACTACTATCACACTACTCCTCCTACTACAATCTCTCCTCCCAATACGACTACTACAACCACTACTACACCTACTACACCTACTACTACTACTACTACTACTACTACTACTACTGCTACTATTACTACTACTACTACTACTACTACTACTACTACTACTACTACTACCACGACTACTACTACCACTACTAGTAGTACCAGTACGACTACTACTACTATCATTAGTACGACTACTACTCTTACTACGACGGCGACGACGACTACTACTACTACTACCACCAGAGCGATACTACAACACTTCATATTACTACCACTACTACTTCTACTACTACTACTACTACCACTACTACTACTTCTACTACGACTACTACTACTACTACTACTATTATTACTACTACTACTACTACTACTACTACTACTACTACTGTTACTACTGTTACTACTACTACTACTACTACTACTACTACTGCTGCTAATACTACTACTACGACGACTACTACTACTACTACTACTGCTAGTACTAGTACTACTTCTGATATTACTAGTACAACTACTGCTACTACCACCAAGACTAATACCACAACTAATAATACGACCATTGCTACTTCTTCTTCTTCTTCTACTACTACTACTAATACAACTACTACCATTACTACTACTGCTGCTACTACTACTACTACTACTACTACTACGACTACGACTACTACTACTACTACTACTACTACCACCACTACTACTACTACTACTACTACTACTACTACTACTACTACGACTACTAGTACTACTACTACTACTACTACTACTAATACTACTACTACTACTACTACTACTACTACCACTACTACCACTACAACGACTACTACTACTACTACGACTACTACTACCACTACTTCTTCTACTACTACTACTACTACTACTACTACTACTACTACGACTACTACTACGACGACGACGACTGATACTACCACTACGAGTGCTACTAGTATTACGACCACGATTGCGACTATACATACGGCGACGACGAAAACGACGACGATTAATCCCAGAACTACCATTACCGCGACGACTAGCACCACGAAAGCAACAACGACGACCGCTTCTGAGTTTACACCAACCATTACTATTGATGCTGTTTATGTTTTTGCTACTGTTGCTATTGATGTTGTTTGACGATGTAAATCATGCGGCTGTTGCCATACTGATGCCGACAGATAATGAGTCTCAGAACCACCACGACATCCAACACTGCCAGTACTGCTGTATACTAGAAATGATCCTCATCATGCCATAGCGCACGCAAGTGCGCAAACAAATGAGGGGGCGGTCGTCCGCAGTCTGCGAAGCTCGAGTGTTACATGTGAACCTCGCAGACTGTATGCTGCGGCGCGGCGCGGTGACAGTGTGTCAAACACATAACTGAATGAACCCGCGGCAATCGCCCATTGTTCGGCAAACCAATGTCGGTGGGTCGCGACCCAGTCGCGGGTGGATCTCGGGTGGGTCGCGGCCAGGTCGCGGGTGTGTCGCGACTGGGCCGCGGCCAGGTCACAGGTGGGTCGCTGATGGGTCGCGGCAACGACAAGAGTCCGCCCCGCGGGACCCAGAATTGGCCACGCACCCCGGGACAGTGTAGTACCGCTCGACCCCTCACCATGGTAAATGATACCACCACAACCTCCACGTCCAACACAACTACCACGACCACTGCACGCCACGGCTGCTACTACTGGACCGAATTCGATCACTACCCCTGAGACTACGACTGCTACATCTTCAGGAAGAAAATACTTCCCTCCTGGGCAAGGAACGATGGGTTGAAATCTTGAGCAGACGCGTTTGACATAACGGTCGTCGGATCCCATGGAGGTGAAGCAGATGCAACTGTGGTGTCGGGTCTGTTCCGGTGGATCCGATTTCCGTCCGCGCGGATCCGATGTCGGATTCTCTGGATCTGCGTCCAGCCTTGCTTTAAACGGCGGATCCGATTTCTGCCACGCTGTAAAATTATAGTATTGATTACGACGGGGAACCAGACGAAATCGGATCGGCGGACCCGGGAACCCGCCCGTGTTAAGATTCTACGGGGGAAGAGGGTTCGGTCATCAACGTCCCAGGATGGGTCATGTGCTGTCTCGCGCGCTCCCAGCAATTTTCCGCGCGCGAGGGCCCCACCCAACATGAATGTATACATCTCTCCTCCTGGACGAGCTGCACCACAGCGTTCAGAAGCCGTCCGGTTGGCGGCGCCGATGTTCACTGTCGAACCCCTCATCGCTGAATTCACGTCACGAGGAAAATTCTCGTCCTGCGTAGATGCGTTTCGGCCCTGCGTCTCCTGACTCAATGGAGATGTGGTGCGTCGGCGATGTGTAACCAACAAGTCCGAAGGCCGAAACTCCCATGCGTTTCGGCCCTGCGTCTCCTGACCCAACGGACTGCCTGTGATATGTGGTGTGTCGGATACCTGGTAACCAACAATTCCGAAGGCCAAAGCGCCCATCCCCAGGACCAAAGAGGAAAACCTGTCGTCCTGCACAAGTATTCCTGCTGCAGCTACTGCACCACCAGCACTGCTGCCACTAATCCCTCTTTCCCCTCCGATCCACTCGATATCCTCCGGGAAACCCAAAGCCAGAGTGCATGCGGCGAAGCCCGGCTGGAGAGCTCCTTCTCCTTCTCCCCGTCGGCTTCCACAGACGCTTGCATCTTCTGGAGATACGTTTTCATGCATCGTCGGCGCCACGGCGGCAAGCAGCGGAGGAAGGTCGAGGAATGGGGGAAGACGGGTGGGAAGGGCGTGGAAGGGAGGGGCGAGAAGAGGTGGCATCACCTGAGCACAAAACTTACATTCGCTCGGTGACATTGCCCCTGCCATACTACCCTACCTTTGCCAACTAAGAGCGACGGAAGAGTAAGACGCGGGTGGGAGAGACGGAGGGTGTGACAATCATTAGCGAGCCTGCCACTCAGCCTGCTGCGCTTGCACAGGACAACTGTTCCACTAGAGTGCTAGAGATAATGATGATGAGGCTGTCGAGCAATACGCGAGAGGCCGAGGCATGACCGACGAGATACTTCTCCTCACCGTCCTATTCCTGCCACGCGTAGGCTGTTTAGCTACCTCGTCATTATGGTCCCAAGCCGATCCTTCTCCGCCTCTTCCTCCAAAGTTACCACCACCAGAAGCATCGTAGTAATCAGAAACATCAGCAGCAGCATCGGCATCATCATCATTATCACCACCACCACCACCACCACCACCGTCATCATCAATACCAGCATCATCAATACCAGCATCATCATCATCATCATCATCATCATCATCATCATCATCATCATCATCATCCTCATCCTCATCCTCATCATCACTATCAACAACAACAGCATCAGCAGCATCAGCATCCTCATCACCAGCATCAACATAATCATCAGCATAATCATCAACATCATCATCAGCATCAGCATCAGGATCATCAATGACATCGTCATCGTCGTCAGCATCATCATCATCAGGAACATCATGTCAGCACCGTCATCGTCATCGTCACCGTCATTGTCATCGTCACCAGCATCGTCGTCATCAACATCACCACCACCACCATAATCACCATCATCATCATCAGCAGCACCATCACCATAATCATGAGCAGCAGCATCACGATGGTCATCATCATCAGCACCATCATCAGCATCAGCATCATCATCATCCGCATCAGCATCATCATCAGCAGCATCGTTATCGTCACCATCGTCATCATCGTCATTGCCATCGTCACCAGTATCGGCATGATCATCACCACAACCATCAGAATCATCATCACCATTAACAGCATCTACATCAGAAGCATAATCATCATCATCAGCAGCATCATCAACATCAGCATCATCATCAGCAGCATCGTCATCAGCATCAGCATCGTCATCCTCACCATCATAATCGACATCATCAACATCAGCATCACCAGTATCGTCAGCATCCTCATCATAATCGTTAACGTCACCATCACCGACATAATCAGTAGCAGCATCATCATCAGCATCAGCAGCATCATCATTACTACCATAAAAAGCATCAAACACAATTTCGACAGCATGGTCACCACAAGCCAAGCATCAGCAGCAGCACGAGCATGCCCAATCATCATCATCATCATCATCATCATCATCATCATCATCATCATCATCATCATGACCATCATACTCGCCAACATCGTCATCATCGTCGTCGTCGCCGTCGGCATCGTCAGCATCACCGCCAACAACATCATCAGCACCAGTATCAGCAGCACCAGCAACAAACTCATCAGAAGCATCACCACCACCATGAACATCATCATCTTTACCCATCATCGTAAATTTTGGGCTCTAGATGTGTCCTCGCAATGATTGGTGGGCCCGTCACGGGGTCCCTCGGACTGTTCGAATGTGGTGAGAGCCCGAAAGAAGACCCTGGCCATTGAGCTGTCTCACAAGAGGCCTTCTGCGGAGCTCAGGTATTCTAGGTTTACTGAGTTGTGGCCGAAGCCCATCACCAGAGACCAGGCCCAGGTCAAAGAATCTGAGGATTGCCAGGCAGGGACAGGTACCTGAAGGCCGACAACGACGCTACTGACGAGGCATCAAAGCAGGTTTTGCTGCCCATCCCATGCCCTCGGAGGCATGCCGGTCTGTGCTGTCGCAGCAGATTGGTGTGGCGAAGGTAGTGTGCGTCTTGGCTGCGCGCCTGCTGCCGCTTTGGCCACGCTTGGACTTTAGCCGTGTCGAGCTGGCCAAGACGCCCAGCAAGAGGCAGTCGGCCGCGGTCGCCTCTGACTTGCGCGCTTGGGAGCGGTGCCGATCACAGTGGGATTGCAAAACATGCCCTCACATCAGAAGGCAGGCGGAGTCTGTTCACGGTGAGTCCCCCAAACCAGCCGCAGAAGGCCGCCCGGAGACGGTCCCACCTTGTGATGACTCACCCTTGTTCGTGTGCGTGTCTTGCAAAGCTGTGTCGGCCCTGGGGCCCCTGTCTTTGCTCAAGACACCCTGCGGACATCCCTCTAGAAACAACGCGGAACGTTGGAGGTACGGGATCTGCAGAAGCAGACGTCATCAGCGCAATGGCGTGTTGTGGGGAAGACTCTCCTGGAGCCAGCTGAAGCGTCTGCCCATGTGCCAGCTGGTCCCAATTTCACAAAAACACACACACACACAAAAAAAAAAAAGACAGCCTGTTTCAAGCCCCCCAGTGCAGCAACAAGAACCAGTCGTTGAACCGTCGTGTGTCGTTCCCGTCAAGGGCGTTGCTGGGCATGAGGTTGGTTCAATGGCCCTGGACGATGCCCGTCTGGCGAACACAGAGGCAACCGACTGCCCATAGACGCTGCCGCAGAACCTCACACACCTGCTCCAGGTGGTGCCCTTTCAAGAGCTTCGAGAAGGGCTTCGCACGCGCCAAGCTATCCATGCGGTTCAGCAGCTGCATGGGGGAGGAGTCTCAAGCGCAGAAGAAGGAGACCTCCGCCGCCGTCCTGGCGCATCAGCACCAGGGGTCGAGCTGGCCTCTCCCCCCGCCGCCTCTGCCTCTGGCTCTTCGGCCCAGCAGCTTGAGCCAGTCGTGAATCCGTCGAGTCGTGCCCGTCGAGGGCGTTGCTGGGCCCGAGACTGCGTCAAAGGCTTCTCGCGAGGATCCGCATCCAAATGAATGGAGAGGTGCGTGTTCGGGGGAGGAGGTTGCCCCCGTGGTTTGCCACGGCCGCCCACCGCGCTGTCCCTGCGCGCCTGGCTGCTGCTGCCCACCACGGCTGCTCATCGTCGAGCTCTTCGACGTCTGAGCGTCACTTCTTCCGCTCGGCCGTCCCCCCCCCCCCTGGGATCTGCGAAACTGTCGCCACTTTCGAGGGCTGCTGGTGGGTCCAGCGGAATGCGGCACCGCGCAAACCTGAGCGAGACCTTGCCGTCCCTGGGGGGCTGCGATCTGCGAAACTGTCGCCACTTTCGAGGGCTGCTGGTGGGCCCTTTGCCCGCCAGCCAACTCGCCAGTCAGTGCCCCTGCTCTAGCTTCCCGCTGGCGCCGAGCTCGGCGCCTCGCCGCGGCCAGCGGCCCCGTCCTGGCGCAAGCAGCACCAGGGGGCCGAGCTGGCCCCTCCCCATCGCCGCCTCGCACACACTCGCCCCGCGCCCTCACAATCGGGAATATTCGAGCATCGTTTAACCGATCCCCAGCGGCGTGGCCTGGGCCCCACTGGCCAATTTACCCCTCTAGATGGGGATACAGGTCGTTCCCTTCGGGTTTCGAAGGGTGTACCCCCAACTGGGGTGGTAATTTGGTAGGGGGTCTCGAAGGGGATGGGGATGGGGATGGGGATTGGTTAAACGATTCCGAATCTTCGGACCTGGGTCAATCCTGACCCGGGTCAGTCAGGGCTTGCAGGATCCTGCCAGAGCCTGCAATATCCTGCACCCAGAATCCGGGCCCACGCGAAGGATCCTGCAGGATCCTGCACCCGAGCCCGGGTCAATGCGACCCTGGCCCTGCAGGATCCTGCACGATCGGGTCCTCTGGCTGACCCCCGTCTGCATTGACCCCCGTCGCAAGGCTCGCGACGCAAGGAGGAGGGGTGCGAAGCCGCGCGGACAGCTGGCGAGTATTATCGTGGAGGCCCCTCGTCGTGAGGAGGACGAGGGGCCGCTCGTTCAACCTGCCCGCGCTGGCGACGGACGATCGGATGGCTCTGACTGGTTCACGGGCGTGTGGTCGGATGACGATCGGATGACTCTTACGATCGGATGACGATCGGAGGATCGAACCATCGGATGGCGGACGTGTTTCGTTCACCTGCATGAACGAATGAATGAAGCCGCGTGTCCGTAGGCACATGAGCAAGGGCACGAGCGTGCCCTAGACAGTATACTTGCGCACTGCCGCTTTCCAGGCTTCTGCTGTCAAGGTGCCCAAGTTGCTTATATGACAACCGGCATCACATCATTATTCACCTGTAGCGTGTCTGCAACTGGCACGCCTGGAGATGGTTCGCCTCCCGTGGCCTTGCCCCGTCTGCTGCCTGGTTTCCCGCATGCCCCTCCGGCACGCGGGCTCGTGCCAACCGCGGTGCTTCGTCCGTGGGTGCCACTGCCCAGCCCGCTGGCCGTCTCCCTGGCCGCGCGGGCCTCGGGCGTTGCTTGTGGCGATGGTGTCGTAAGACAGGCTGGGCCTTTTCTCTCTGTCCTCCCCTCCCGCACGCCTGCCCTGTCCTGTCCTGGAGATCGTGCTAGGCTGCTGGCCTCGCCACCCGCGCTGCGGCCAGCTAATCCCAGCCTGGCGCTGTCTTAGTGGGCGGCGCCTGGTGCTGTCAGGTTCGCCCCGTGTTGTCAGGGATCTTGGCCCCGAGTGGTCCCGACCCGATGGCGTTTGCCGAGGTTGAGTCCATACGTGATGCGTTTTCTTCCGCGCGTGCTATGCCTCGCCCAGGCCGCTCGTGCCTGCTGGCCGCCTGGTTCACGCTGGCGTTTTCCAGGTGGGGTTAGAGCTTTTCAGAGATGCCTCTGCCCAGGCATCATAACCACCCCCTCGGCGCGCACCGCTCCCAAAGGCACGCTTCATGTCAAAAAGCGTCCTCCTCCTCCTACTCCTCCTCCTCCTCCTCCTCCTCCTCCTCCTCCACCACCACCCCCACCACCTCCACCTCCTCCTCCTCCTCCTCCTCTTGCTCCTCCTCCTCCTCCTCCTCCTCCGCCTCCTCCTCCTCCGCCGCCTCCTCCTGCTCTTTATTAGGGAAACCTGAGGCGGGGCTTGTTGCGTCTGCGTGGCATGGGGGGAAAAAAGACAAAGTGGCCGACTAAGGCCTGAAGGCAAACCCATAGATCCTGGCTGGCGCAGCGGAAAACGGAAAGACGAGAGAGGCAGAGCAAAAGACACTGTGCCCGCAAGGGCATAGAGTATGCGCCAGCCAGGCGGTGAAGTAGAGATAGAGGACCGACACGAGTTGAATCACAGTAAACCAATAACCGAGGAACGACCCGAACGATGGAAAGAGCGAGACACACGTGCAACAGCAGGCGGCTGGTGGTCGCTCCCCCCAGTCATCCTCCAATCACCAAACCCCTGCCACCATGTTCAGTCAAGGTTTGCAGTACAGAGCAAAGAACGAGCAAAAGAACAGGCGGCGTGTGCAACAGCAGGTTGCTGGTAGTCCCTCCCCCCAACCATCCTCCAACCACCGACCCCCTGCCACCATGTTCAGTCAAGGCTTGCAGTACAGAGCAAAAAACGAGCAAAAGAACACGCGGCGTGTGCGACATGTAGCAGACAGGCTGGCACAGACTGCGATGGCTGGCCTGAGGCGGTGCAAATACCAGTGTAAACCAAAGCTGGCATGCATGTGAAATCAGGCGCGTGCGGCAATTCTTGGGCTGCTGACCCGCGGGTTGTTCGGCACACCCCGAACCTCCTCGGCACCAGGACCCACGCGTGCTTCGCAATCGACTGTTGCGTTTTAGCACGAACCCTTTTGTGACAAGCGGTGGGCACGATGCCAGTCTGCATCCCCACGGTTGAACCTATCATAAAAACTAGTCAAACAATACCCCCAAATGGTCAGAAAAAACCAGAAAAATCGTCCCCAGACGATTGCTTGACTATTTTTGCCTATTCCCCCTGTAGAGGGACGTGCCCGACTTAAACCTATGATCTCTATCTCCCCCTCTTGGAAGAGGATGATGTGGCTGACAGGCTTCACGATGCCTTGACGCCCTCGGCCGGAGGCCGAAAAAGTAGTAAAAGGTGTGGAAGAGACCACCCTGGAGCCGCCGCGAGGCCACCCCGGGGTGGAATCAACATTGAAAAAGCCAAGCAGGGCAACCAGCAGCCGAGGAGGAGACTACTGGCCGCCGCACTGGTCCTGGCCCCCGTCTGTGTGAAAGGCGGTGGCCAAATCGCCAGCCGCAGTCAGGGATATCAGTTGTCAAGCTGATGAGTCATGTAAGGGGCACGCTTAGGTGCCAGCGGGAATTAGGCTATACAAGCCGAGTATGGGCGAACCCCCCGAAGAAGAAGACGACGACGAACCGAACCCCCCGCAAGGCGGGACCCCCCCCCCCGCAGCCGCATCCCCCGCGCGAGCCGCACCACACCGGCGGGGATCCGCGCGCCTTTGCCCAGGCTCCCCCCCCGGAAGGGGAGCCAGCAACCAGGCGTCGGCAGATCGCAGCACAACCAGTGTAGATAGGGGCGCAGGGAGGAAGGCACGAAGCGTCAAGGAGCCCCGCGCGCAAAGGAGCCCGGCGCGTCGCGCGGCCCCTCCCCCAGCGGGCCCGGGATCCCAAACCCGGAGTCACAGCGGCAGGCCCTCCTCTGGCCGCCCGCGTCAGGGCAAAGCCCCCGTCCATGCACGCCCCTGCCCCTCAGTGGAGGCAAGGGCCGTCTCCGGATGCCGCTGGGCGGCTCTGTAGACGCCGCGCTACGCACGGCCCCGGCCCTCCGGAGGGGCGTAGGGGGGTGGGGCACTGGCGTGCCTGCCCGCGGCCGCTCAGCTTGCGCCGAGGAGCCGCACGTCCCAGCTGCCCAGGACATCCCTATCTCCCCCTCTTCCTCTCGGGTCCATGGTCTGACCCGGTGACCACGTGCCACAAAGGGCACACCACCAAAGGCCAGGAATGGTGGCGCAGCGGACCCAAAGGCGGGGATACAATCCACCGCTGTTCGTCTCCGGCTCCGCTGCGCTCGAGGGTACACCACAGCATGGACGTGTTCGGCCCTACGCGGGTTGCAGCGGAAGCGGACCGAGCACTCGCAACGAATGACCTCTGTTCCCCTCCATTTTCTGCCATCCCAACCTCCTCCTCCTCCTCCTCCTCCTCCTCCTCCTCCTCCTCCTCCTCCTCCTCCTCCTCCTCCTCCTCCTCCTCCTCCTCCTCCTCCTCCTCCTCCTCCTCCTCCCCCTCCCCTTCCTCCGAAAATGGTCGGGAAAACAACCCTGGCAGATTGACGTGCTATGAATAGCTCCCAGCGGCCATCAGAACTCTGAGTTGCGCCCTGACTGAAGGTCGTAAAACAGATTGCGAACTGAAAATATATGAGTCCAAGTAGTTGGACATGCGGCGCCGATCCAGTGGACAAAAAAATTATGCGCGATACGAAACTACGTGATGCCGACAGGGGCCAAGGAAACAATGCCCATTGAACGTTGTGCATGGCGACGCCCTCATCGAGGGTCGCGACTGAAGAGCTTTCAGCGAGAGTCAGACCCCACAAGGGGTGTGGAAATTGTTCACAACCACCTCCACCTCTTCCACCTCCTCCTCCTCCTCCTTTTCCTCCTCCTCGTCCTCCTCCTCCTCCCCCTCCTCCTCCTCCTCCTCCTCCTCCTCCCTCCTCCTCCTCCCGCTCCTCCTTCTCACATCTTCCATACCTCCCCGTACACGTCGGGCACCACGACTGGTGGCAGAAAGAGAAGGCCTCCAGTGCACACAAACCAACCGAGGGATGCCGACTCCACGACCGGCCCTGGTGGCCACGTGCCTCATGGGCCCACCACTACGGTCAGGAAAATGGAGGTGGAACGGACCGAAGAGCGGGGCTACACTCAGCCGTTGTCCGTGTCGCGCGCCGCTGCGCTCGAACATACAGTGCAAAATCAAGGCGATCGGTCCACGGCACCTTGCAGAGAAAACAACCGAGCGTTCGCAACGAATGCAGCTTCCTCCTGCACCACCACTTCCTCATCCAATCACCCCAATACCTCCCCCTCCTCGTCTCGAGTCCATGGTCTGCCCTGGTGGCCACGCGCCTCAAGGGCCTGCTACCACGACCGGGAGCAGGGCGGCGGCGCAGCGGACCGAGGAGCGGGTTCACGCTCAACCGCCGTTCGTCTCGGGCGCCGCTGCGCTCGAACATGCACCACACCATCAGCGCGGTCGGTCCAACGCGGGCTGCAGAGAAAGCAACGGAGCGCTCGCAATGAACGCCCTCTACTCCTCCACCACCTTCTCGTATCCACCTCCATACTAGCCCCTGTCCATGTCTGGGGTAACAATACTGATGGCTGAATGCAACGGCTTCGTATGCATGTTCGTATCGGGCGCCGCTGCGCTGGAACGTGCACCACAACATCAAGGCGTTCGATCCACAATGGGCTGCAAAGGAAGCAACCGACCGTTCGCAGCGAATGCCGTCTACTCCCCGTTGCCCATCCGCCACCCATTCTCTCCGACCTCATCCCGCCCGAACCACAAGACAGAAGCGTCTCTTGTCATAGTGCGCGCTGTTTGGTTGGGCACCAGCATACACGACGGCAGGACACGACGAAAGAATTACTTGCAAAGAAAGCCCTGAAGTACTCGTAGCCCCGATCCCGTCAGAAAGGCTGGCACGTTGGACCCAAGGAGGGCGAGGGGAAGGACGAAAAAGACTCTCAAATAGAAGAAGGCGTGCCAGGAGGGAGGGGCAGGTAAGGGAGGCGTCGCATATCGCAGTTGTGATGACGCTCATCGTGCCTGTGGTTCCGGTGGCCAATTAATCGCGACCAAAGGCTTGATATAGGTTGTCGAACTGTTGCTCGTCCAGTGCGATGGTGGCAATGAGAGGTACGAAGTCCCCGTGCGCATTGGCATGATCGCACACTTTGTCGAAAACCCACCTGATGTATTATTCTTCAGCATGGCACTCGAAACGCCCGGCTGACCGCATGAACAACGACAAGGGATTCGACTTGTCACGGCCGACTGTTTCTCAATGTTAGTGGGCTTCACACATGACGTAATTCTACCTGAAATAACAGACCAGCGGCACCTCAAATGATCCCATTCCCCTGCAGCGCCGTCTATCCCATTACACGCAGTACTGATTAGGCCAATAAGTCGAACGTGTTGCCCTGTCTGAAAGCTGTCGGACGGTCAGTCATGATGACCCTCTGA